>CABFOS010141308.1:0-12736 GCA_900660315.1 Diretmoides pauciradiatus
ACACACACACAAACACACACGCACGCACACACACACACACACACACACACACACACACACACACACACAGATTCCTCGGTGATAGTTCGATAATGATTGATCTACTCAGGAAATGAATATACTGACTCACTTGTTTCATTGCTTGCAAACCGAGTTAGCAAACTTAGAACAGCTTCTCCAAGCAATAAACAAAGAACTTTGAGAACATAAGCATGATATTGGACTTAAATACAGTAAGACAAAGTAATCATTTTGCCCTTTCTTTTGGTTGCTCCATCTCCCATTCACTGTGTTGAAACTAATGGTGACAAGAACAGGAAGCTATTTATTTATTGTCAGAGAAAAGGTGTTTTACTTTGTAAATGTAACCGAGGTGAAGCATTGGTGTGGTGTTGCAAGTGGCAGATGGGATTCAGTTCAAGCGTCCAATCCTCAGCCAATCTCAGATACCGGTAATATGTTTTTCCTGGAGAGTAGGTTTGCTTGTTAAAAAAACAACTGTATATATAAACAAAAACTATGGGGTGTGATTTGAAAATAACATGCTTGTGTGTGTGTGTGTGTGTGTGAGAGAGAGAGAGGGAGATGAAGAAACAGAGAGAAAGAGAGTTTAGAAACCAACAACACAGCCCATGAAAGACCTCGCGGGGCACAGTGCGCCACTCACGCCAGGCAAGCGTTATTCGCTACGACATGCGGTGTGAAAATTATGCGAACGCTACACGCATGCTTTCAAGGCGGCTTGCTCACATTAATCACAACGAGAAACATGGCATCCCTTTTTTCGCTGCCTTTGACGGCTCTCGCAGAGCAAGGGAAAGTGCCAACGTGTGGTTTTCTCTCAGGCCGGGGTAGGGGAGGAATCTTTTGATGGGAATGCTGATAGAAACCTTGCAGTGGTGTTGGCGGTTGGCCTGCTGTGCTCTGCTTGACAGTCATTTTTTCACCAATTTGATATGCGTGGCATTTTGTTATCTAGACGGGACATTCTGTTCAGGCAAGACAGATTACTCATCGAATGTCAAGGAGGGATTTTCTTTTTGCCCTTCGTCAAGGGATCCAGAAGGCTCGGTGACAAAGATACATCCCCCTCTCCCGTGGTTTTCAGCAAAATAACACTTGAAATGGCATTACAGTTAATTGCTAAATGTCTCCTGAAAATGGATTTGAGATGCAGATAGGAGGCGGCGGGAAATAAAGGAAACACTCCCTTTGAAACGAGTGAAAAGCAATACATGAAACAACATCTAAAGATGTTAGGATATTCAGCTCAAAAGGGCAGAATGTAATTCATCTACCACTCCTGAGCGGCGTCAAAAAATAGCAAATAGGAGTTGCATAACCTCTAATAAGTCTTTAATCTTAGCAAACAGGCTTGTTATTAGATTTTCATCTCAAACGCTTAAGTAGCACGTTTCTGCCAGAGCGATACTTTAGAGAACGAAGCCAAAAAGCTGCACGAGGACTGGCTGGGAGAGGTGGGTTTAATGAAGAATCACAAGCTGCGATGTACTGCAGCGCAGTCTAGTGCAAATACACTTGTTCTGCCAATTTTCATTCTCACCATCAACACACACTTAGCTGCAATACAAATGCTTTTTCCCACCTGACCTTGCATGCTTCCACCCCACCGGCAAGATTCCCACCTCATGCATACCGCCTCTGACACACTATCCTCCAGCGGTTTGACATCTTCCACACTAGACCTATATAAAACTGCAGAAATAGATAGGTCGGCAAACTTTGTCCTCTGTTTGTCTCGGCACACACAAGCATCTCAAGTATTGCATGACGCCGCCGCGGTTATATGAAATCCAGATATACCATTTTCCATTAAATACCCCATGAAATAGAGCTTGATGAAACCGTAATCTTTTTTACTGAACAGTCAATGACATTATATTTTGTGGAAGATGGAGTGAGGTTTTTTTCTCCCCCTTTTTTTATTGCATTGTTTTCCACCATCAAACGCTACGTTTTATTTGGCTTCCTAGAATGTTCCCCCCTACAGTTGTTTCTCTTCATTTTAAATGAAATCAAAATGTCAAGTCTTCTGCTGCAGTCATTACTTTAGAAACTTTTGAATTCCAAAGTAAAAAAAAACAACTAAAAAAAGTATCTCTCAGCAATTTTTTTATTTTTTTATTTTTTACAAGCACATATCGCCCTTGGATTCACGCCCTTGTGAGGAATACAGCATTTTCTAACTGGATATTTCTTTGTAAGGGGCATTTTCCAATCTAACACCTGAGAGTGTATGAATTACACCGAGAACATCTGAAGAAACTGTAGTTCGTTTAGGCTAGAAGCCCATTTGAAATAAAAATTCAAATCGTGCGATGCAGAACGCAGGCTGCAGCGAACATTGAAGAATTTCATGCTCAAGCAGATCTGCAGACAATCATTCAGCAGAAGAAGAGAGCCAAGCCACCGAGGTGAGAAACAAAATGTGAGAGGAGACTGAGGGCATGAAAAGTAGCAGCATTGGTGGGGGGGGTGTAAAACCTGAATATGTCCTCTGTGAGAAATCACTTTTTCACATGATTTCCTATTGTAAACACACATCCTAAAACAAAAGGATGTGAGGAGATGTTGTATACGCCTAAGCATGTTGTCTTAACGATTGTCTCGGACACCTGTTTTTCTGAGGCAAGTGGTTCTGCTCCGTGCCTCTGCACGGAGCAGAACCTAAATGTTTCATCAACTCTGCCCACCCCGTCCGCAGCTGAATCCATTTCATCCTCTCAGTTACAGTACAGACAGATAGATCCTTTCTCCCCCGAACAGGTGCCCTACGCATCAGTGAACCAGCGTGACAGACATAAAAGCTTGAGGGGATGCCCGCGGCCGGCTAGGCTCACTAATTTAGTTTTAGGGGTCCCGGCAGTGATGAACACAGCGCGATAATAGTTCTGGCATAGCCTGTGGCTTATCCGTCAGAACACCGAAAAGCCATAATAGTTGTTTTAATATTTCATGTGTGTCAGTAACAGTATGTGTGCATGCAGGCGCTCATGTGTGCTTGGAAATTAATAATTCAGAAAATTCCAATGTTTCTGTGTCGGTTGTTTATTGTATATCATGTATGCAATATTGTCTAATATAAATCCTGAACTGTGTACACTTGTTGTGCTTTCAATGGGAGGTTGATTTAGTCTGGAGTTATGGACAGCGGACGGGGGCCATGCACTGAGGTGGGGAATGATGGCGTATGAATAAAGATCTGAGCGATAGGGCTGACAAACTGCTTTCCAAGCCGTGTTTGTTATGAATGGACAGCTAACGAGACAAATGCACATTCGCCACCCTTCCCCACCACCTCCTCACTCTCTAAATCTTCCCGGGATCGCTCATGCACCTGGTTGCATACTATTGACAGTGGAAAATATTTTCTCTGGAGGCAGTAAACCAAGGCTGTCTATGGTAATACAACATGCCTCAGTGGGGAACATCCTTTAGCAACTCCAATCCTTCAGTGACAATGATCCTCTGAATAGTTTCAGAAATAAGCCAGTGGCATTATGCAGTGGGTTACTGTGGTAGAAGGGGAAACACAAACTCTTTCAAGGGAGAGAAATAAATAGAGCAGGAAGCCACAGTGTCCCCATTAGACCCTTAGACCCCCATTAGGTGTGTAGCCTGCATTTACTCTGCATTAGTCGTGCTGAGACCACTATTGTACATCCCACTCTTTCTCACATTTAGAATAGACGGTACATTTTCTAACACACAAATCAAACAGCTTTAGTGTGTAGTTAAACATCTCGTCCTGCTCATTTCTTTGTCCTGTGTGATGTATGTCCAGTACCATTAGGTGGCTATGTAATTTTCTTTTCATTCATTCCAATAAGCACAAAAAACTTTTACTATTGGTAACATTATTTACATGTTTGGAAAAAATAATAATGCAGTTTTGTATTCTTCCAAGGGCATGTGAACAATGCACTGGATGCCTTTCTAATATTGATCGTAAGTAAGTAAACTATTTATAAAGCGCCTTTCGAAACAAGAGTTACAAGGTGCTGTACAATGAAAACATAAAAAATAGACATAAAATAGATAGTTAGAAACAGAAAATAACAATATAGAGACATTAAACCTTTTTATCTTTGTAGTAAGTTGGTGCTAAACCGGATGTTTTATGTATACTTTTGTCCTGTGTGGTAACTGTGGTATGTCTTATGCCTCTTGGCCAGTTCCCTCTCGAAAAAGAGATTCATCGTCTCAATGGGGTTTTTACTGGTTAAATAAAGTTTAAATAAATAAATTACAAAACAAAGTGCTTAAAAACAACTGTTTTTAACAGCTTATTAAAACTATCCACTGACTCTGCGTTTTTAAAAACTAAGGGAAGACGATCGTTTGGAAAATAACACAACAGTCGTGCTTGAAAATTTGTGAACCCCGTTTTTCTTTTCTTTTTACCATGGAATACTTATTTAATCAAAATTAACCATTTCTAACTGAAATTAAGGATCTTTATTTCCCAATTTCACCTGTGTGTGTGTGTGTTTTTTACAGGAAATTGTGCATGTAGTCAAATGAAACCGGTTTAAAACAAATAAGTGCAGGTGCTAAAGTAAGAGAACGTCAGGCCATCCGTCTGAAAGCTGAAGCTGGGCTGAAAGAGGCTGTTCAACAAGATGATAATCCTAAACATTCAAGAAAATCTACCAAGGAATGACTCAGGAAGAAGAAATTTAATAATCTGGGTTGGCCAGGTGAATCCAACTGAGATGCTGTCAGGACCTGAAGCTGTTCATGTGAGACATCAAACCTGTTGGTTGAGTTCTGTAAGGAGGAGTGGGAGAAAATCCCTCCAGGAAGATGAAGAGACTGGTCAGCGATCAGAGGCTGTAGGAGATGTTTTCATCACTGGTAAAGAAGGACGCACAAATTATTGATTGAAGCAGTCCACATACTTTTGCACACAGGGATATGAGTTTGTTTGTTGTTGTTGTTGAATAAACCATAGTTTAGTAATCTATCCTCTACAGGGTAGTGTTTATGGCTAAACCTCAGGGTAGAGTATCTGCACGAGTGTGAAGAATATTGATTTTGTTGCTCCAGTTGAGAGTCGAGCCTTGAATGTAAAGACAGTCATCTATTGGGATGTTATTCCATTAAGTATCAGTTTCACTCAACCCATTAACTTTGCACGGTAGCATAATGTAGTGCAGAGTACCGAGGAGCCAATTCATAGAATGCATTTTCAAAAGCAAATTATACAGGCCTGAAACCCCTTGATTCTGCCTTGGAAGCCAGAACCCTACCAAGGACAGAAACAAGATTACGCTGCCGTAACACGACTTACTCCCACTTGACTCTGAAGCTTTACAAATGTATTGGATTCACTCATCTATTAAATATAAAAATCCAACACATACCTAGGGCAAAAATGTTTTATACCGGGCCATTATCCTTGTGTCCTGGAGGGAGAAAGAGCTAATTAGAAAAGAGTACAGGGGTCTCTATGAAGTCCAAAAGGTTGCAGCAGTTTGCTTGGTAATCACCCAGATCCCGAGTATACATGCTCTCAGGGATATGCCTTAATATCAAAGCAATTTTGAAATGATTTACCTGCAAGAGAAGTAAACAATTTAGCAGCGGCCTTTATCGACTGGGCAAAAATTGCTTATTGTGCAAGACGAAATGTAACTTGAGGAAACTCCATTAAAAGAATGTGCGGGAGGCATTCCCACCCCCCCTTTTCCCTCCCTCTCTATTGTTATCATTACTCCTCATTCTCCAAATCCTCTGTGCCTGATATTACCAAAAATAATTCAGCCCAGAGAATCTATATTGCCGTGTAGCCAATATGAAAAAGCTGGACGACGCTGTAGCATTCTGCTGGAGTTTCTCTCTCTCGCAAGTCAATAATTAGTAATCATAACAATAATAACAAGAGATATAGCAATCTTCTCTCTGTCTCTGAAACACTGGCAAACAAACCTCCAGGTTTCTCTGGACCCCTAGCAGTCGATGCTGAATGACCTTTTAATCCAGATGATTTCACGTGTGCTCTGGCAATGGCTCGAAGCAGCAAAGATTTTTTTTTTCGTGACCTGGCATGAAATAGCACATCTGGAAGAACAACCTCCACTGGAGGGTTGTTGCTGTTACATGGGGGAAATGCCAGATTTACACTGGGCAAGGATTTAAAAAAAGAAAAGAATCCTGGTGACGTCTGGAGTTCCTTGATGAACAATGAGGAGGAAAGATAGATTATTGGAGAGTGTGACGGATAAGGAATTCGAAATCACTAAAACATCTAATGAGGTATTGAAGTCGGGGATTGATAATAAAAAAGACAACAGACTCTTGCAGTCATGTTAGTATTGGTTTCCTTTTAAAAAATGTCGAAAAGTACACACCCTGGGCCCTAAATGATATTAAAGTATCATAAACATGGCAAGGTTCAGAAGCAGAACTCCCAATTTGCACTATTGTGCTGATTTGAGCAGCCATTGAAGCTGTTTGAACCTACTGTGTTAAAGGCAGGGTAAGGAAGTTTGAAAAATAACCTAGTTTGGAAAAATAACCCTGCCCTCCCTTCAGCCCTCCCTCCAAAGCCCCTCTCCCGAAACACAAACGTGCACTACTATTAGGTACTGTAGGTAGACAGACAGGTACTTCATCCAATCATTTCATGGTACGTAGACCGGCAGGTAGTTCATCCAATCATTTCATTCGTATTTTTTCCGGTCTTGCGCCCGCTAGACATCAGATTTTTTTCATTTTAGTACCAGATATCTTATATTATTGATCGCTATCAGGATGTCCAGAAAAATTCAACAAATATAACAAAAAGTGTCTCTGAATAAAATTACCTTACCCTGTGGTTAAAGGCCGTTTGCTAATTAGATCCAATTCTAATTTTCAATAAAACCCGGGTTGGTTAAAGGCCTTTTGCAAATATCAGATTCCATTTTATTTGCAATAAATATCGAGTTTAAGGCTCGGGTTGGTTATTACCTTTTATGTTCTGCTTATATGTTCTCATGTTTTATGCTGTTTTATGTTTTATTCTGCATATATGTTTCTATGCTTTATGTTTTTATCTGTAAAGCACTTTGGTTCAGCCACAGCTGTTGTAAATGTGCTATATAAATAAAACTGACTTGACTTGACTTTAAATGACAATGATAATCATAACGTTCCTCAAGGTCAAAAGAGGTGCTCAAAAAATGGCATAAATGTGTGCAAGAGCTGACCTTGGGAATTGTTCTTCAAAGGGATTATTGTAATGTTGTATACCTTTCCACACTCTTCCCCTTACTTATCCATTTCTACTCACAATTACATCTTTGGAACTGAACCGCTCCAACCCACTGTGATTATTCTTCGCGAGCAGAGAGGATTGACACACAATCGTTTGATAATGGTTTGGAGGCAAACCATTTGTATTTGATACTTACAGCTGACCTTGTACCACACTGAACTCCTCACTCCCTTGTAGACAATGCTAGATGTACCTCCAACCACCAGAAAGGTATCCGTAGATAAAAGAGGATGTTTTCCATCCCCTCAAATTGCATTGATTGTTTTTCCTCAAAGCTTGAGCAAAGAGGCTACAGCGATTGATTTGTAAATAATGTGAATTCAAACAGTGGCCATTAGTGTCCAGGCAGCTAATCAGGGATAGTGACACACCTGAATGATGTCGACAACAGAACCCAAAATTGCTCAATTCAGAAACTGGATGTGCTTTGGAGGAAAATCGACCTCCTCTTTACTGGATCTAACTACATCTATCCCCCTTTTATGGAAAAGGGCCAGGCAATATCTGATTAGGCATACATATTAGCTGCACACAAGCAAAATAAGAGGGCATTAGTCATTCTACGCATTCAACAAGATGCAAATAATATTCAAATTCAAATAAATTTATGTATTATGACTTGCCTGCACATATATACTTACCAATTGCCAACCTGCAGTGCAGTTTATGTTAAGTCCACATGCACAGTTATGGCTAAACGCCTAATCATGTTTCATTATGTGATCCACCATGAAGGGTGGGTGATGACACTCCGATGTATTGATGTATTGATATAAACAGCGACCCACTTAAGGGCCCCAACATTCACAATTTGGAACAACTAGCCAGATTCCTGCAGTATTAGCTCATAACTATATAGATTAAGCAAAAGAAAATGGGTAGAGCTAATGCTTAGGACTTGTCAGCCAGGTTACACTATCTATGTGCTGTGTAATGATGTGTGAGCATGTGGTACGCGGGCTCTCGGCTCTTTATACCGCAGAATGGAGATTCGCCCAACTCGATGGGCGATGGGAAGTAATAAATTACTCTGGCAAGATTTGGGTTCTGCATAAGTCAGGAGGAGCCACCATGGGGGAAACAGATTGTAGATTGTTTTGTGTGCAGACAGTGAATGGGGGAGGTTGGTTGTGGCGTTTAGATTAATGTGTCTGCCTTGTTTACAAAATGCTCTGGAATCTCCAAGTGCAATGTAAGCTACACCATAAATGTGAGATACATTATATTCAATGCTGTGTGTAGGACTTTGGGCTTATGTCGTGATCTGCCTGTTTGTCAGTGTACAGTAGGTGGAAATATTACCTACTTATTATTACTGATAGTACAGAAGCGAGCTTTGTTCAATATTCAGACATGGCACACGTAGGCAGTTGTTCGTGATAAATATCTTTGAACACACTGAGCAGACTAGCTACTGTAAAAAGGCAGATCTAATAAACAAATATGGCTGAACACTAAATGGCCTCTAAAACACCTTTCAAAGCTCCCGAATAACCCAAACAGGGTTAGATCTGACTTCTGGGGCTTCAAAAATCACTTTCAAGTTGGTTTTAGTGCACATTCCAGGAATAATCAAAATGATAAAAGACCTACCTCTTTGACTATTCCTTTTTCAGCACATTAGTCAACTAACTGTCTTTTAGTTGATTATTCAGTTTTAATGCTGTTTTTGCATAGGTGTGTAGCCTGAATGGCCTGAGAAAGATATTTTTTTGTTTTTAGCTGTTTTTTTTCTGATCAAGGATGGTTCATCATTACAGAACTGACTATTTAATTTGTTATTTTGGATTCTGTTTGATGACTTTATGACTATTTGGTTGCTAGAGAATTTGTAGCTAAAGCTAAGTCTTTTTAAAGGCTGTTGTCTTCCCTTTCCTATACAAACTGCTAGTGGTGTCACAGCTTGTGAGGGCGTGCCATGCTGGTAGACACTCACAGAATTGAACCAAGTTTCTGTGAAATAGCACAGATTGGAAGAAATCTTTCCCTTGGGCCATGTCCAGGCAGTAGATGATTCCAACATCCCTTTGCTTGCATAGTAGAGGTGTAACGGTACACGTATCCGTATCGTACTGTTCGGTACGGTATGCATTGTAGGTAGTCTAGTTTTAACCATGCACATTACGTGCGTAACTTTTTGGTGTGCGGAACTAAAATTCTAGAACCTGTGTTTCCCCCGGAGTCAGATCTTGGAGCCGTAACTTAGCACTGAATTAGCCTAGCCTTGCACATGTGACGCAGCCACGTAAATATGGTTAGGGTTGGTCCGATTAATGACGCCATCGTCCATCGGTGATGGTGACTCCCCCTCCCCCGCACCAGAGGGGTGGGTACTTTGAAAGGTACGGCAGGGGCGGGGATGTTGGGGTGCTGTCAACACCGGATGGCTGACGGAGTGAGTAGAGCAACCCCCCCCACTACCTCTGTCTAGAATACCTAGACATAGGTATGTTTTTATTTAAGAAAAAAGATATGAGCCTTTACTGTATGTGCCTGCCTTTGTTCAGGAAACTATGGGCCATTAGCCACTGTTTACAAGTTTATAACTTCATAATAAATTAAAAGAAATGTTATGTTTTGCATGTCTCTCCCCCCCCCACTGTACTGAAATCGTACCGAACCGTGACTTTTGCGTACCTTTACACCCCTATTGCATAGTAGACAAGTAAAACATGTATATCTGTATCATCACATCTGATGACAAGACGAGAATGTGACTGCAAGATGGTTACTGTAATGGTCTTCTAAGCTTTCTACCCCTGACTGGCTGACCATCTTGACCTCCTCACCATTTTCAAAGCCTCCTGCCAAAATAACGATCTTCCCTGACAAGATTCTCCTGGGTCCTGTATCCACTATGTGCTGACAAAGCTGCATAGTGCAGCCTTGTTCCCACTGCAGTTCAGGTATTTTCTGTAGTTAGGAACATTTGCATTTCCTGTAATAATGTGGACACGTCTCTTGATTTGAACTGTGCCTCTTCGTTCCATTTTGAGGTCTTTTATTGATGGGGAATGGTCATATCTGTCAAAGACTGTATAGCCACACAGTTGAAGCTATACTTTCCTGTCAAGGCTGTAATCTTCCTCCAGATGTTCTCACCAACTACAGCCTCAATTGTCTTAGCAAGGTCAGCCTTTGTTGTTTTCCCCATGCTTCCATCATCATTAAACAATGGTGGGGGGACAGCAGCAAGTTTCATGAGACATCATGGTTTCCATGGACACCTCCCTTTGCTTGGAAACATCAAGAAGCCTTCAGAAGAGCACATCTGAATCCATCTGAACCTTTCTTGTGTTTTCCTCAAATTACTTCTTCATGTATGTAAAAGTTGCACAAAAAATACTTTATTGCTTTTCCATTAGAAACCCCCCTACATACACATACAAGAAGAAAAGATGAAAGGGTCCGGGTTGCACCACCTCCACAAGGCCTACTTATTCCTGTGATATATTGAGTGCATGGTTCATTCTCTTGTCTTGTTGTTGATAGGGATGGGGATCATTCATTTTTATTGATATTGATACCATTTTCGAGACTCCTTAACGATCCGAGTCTTTATCGATACCACTATCGATACTTTTCTATTATTTGGTCCAAACAACTGTATTTATTCAAGTTTCTCGCCAAAAGCTACATTTTCCAAAATTAATGTTACACTTGAACACACCATGATGGCGTTTTATTTGCCTTGGCCTAATACTCATTTTACTGTCAGACCTTGAACACATCATAATGAAACCTTATGTAACCTTGTGTAACTACTTCTCATCCCGTTGAGTTCAACGCGGATTACTAGGTTTAACTAACAGGAATTGCCGGGACGACAGGAGTTCCTTAGAATAAATTAATCTTGAACATAAATGGCATTTCGCTTCCTCCTTATCTTCAGCTTTACTAAAATGTCGCCAAGCCTTTGACCGCTTTGCACGTTCAGCGTCCTAGCAAGCAACTAAATGAGAAATGAAGCAGCCGAGGGCGTGACGCAATTCAATTCTTCTTTGTTTAGTTTAACGCGGTTAGCAGCAATTCAATTGAATTGAAAAACTTTATTAGACAATCGATGTATGTTTGTGCACCAGTGATTTGATTTAAATGAATGCATATGCTTCTAGTTGTTGGTGTTCAATGGCCTTCATGGACTTCATTCATAATGACTGAAGTGAAAGTCAGCTTCATGTTCAGCATGGAGAATCCGCAGCAACAGATCAGAGCTTTTCAAGAAGTTTATAAACAATATGCAAAATTTGCTGATTGTTTAATTCTCTCATCTGAAAACATCTGGATACTGCTCTGGATTGTAGTAAGGTCAGTCTCCAATTCACTGATGAGCTGTGTCGCAGTGTCCTTCTCATTAGCATGGAATGCATGTCGCACATCTCTCAGGAGCTGCATCTGTGTTCCAGTCATTGGAAGTTGGGCTTCTTTTTTAAGCCATGATTGCATCCCTTTCCAGAAGAGCAAAGCTTCAGAAGTTAGTTTAATGCTCCTAACTCCTCTTGTGAATTGTTTGCCATGAAGCATTTGTCAAGCTGTTCCCTCAGCGTACATCGGACTCATTCAGTATGTCAAAGAGGCCAACGTCACCATCGAGCTTGTCAATGCTCGCCAGGTAAGCCATGGTACCTACTAGGTTGCACCAACATCAATCTGGGAACCCAGAGGCTCAATAAGACTCTGGGTTTGACGGCCACTAGTTTTGGGTTATCTGGTCTAGCCAGGATAGAAGAACGAGTTCCTCTTCTAGATGCCTGGTACCCGGAATAGGAAGTCGCTATCCGCGGATTGTGTTTCGCCCGCTCGATTTTTTTAACGTATTTACTTGACAAACGCACGTGTTAGCTTGGTTGTGCACAGGATATGGCAAAAGTTTGATATAAAAATGACCGTAAAAGCTAAAAACTAAATGACTAAATGGCCGGAAGAGGAAGTCGTGCTTCAGATCTGCTGGCTGGACCAGATAACCCAGACACAGTGGGCGTTGATCCCAGAATCTGCTATCGTTATAGTAAACTCTGGGTTCCGAGATTGCACCAACATGGATAAAATTAATCCTGTTTTAGAGTTAACCTAGGGTTAGTAAATCTAGGTTTAAACTGGTTTATAATTAATCAGAGATGTGTTGCACATCGTAATTTCAATCCTGGATTAGTTAAACTAGTTTAAACAAGGATTAAAACAGGATTAGTTTATAATTCCAGTTAATTCCAGTTCCTTCCAGTTCAACTCAGACAAGTGCCACCTGCAAAAGTTCTCCGATGACTCCTCCATCATTGGATACATCTCAAACGACAGTGAGGAGGACTATAGAGCTCTCGTTGAGAACTTTCTACAGTGGTGCAACATCAACTGCCTCCAGCTTAACATCAAGAAAACCAAGGAGGTGGTGGTGAATTTCCGCCGGAGTAAAGGGAGGTCCCCTACTCCCATCACCATCCGCGGGGAGGAGGTGGA
>CABFOS010141318.1:1585-13317 GCA_900660315.1 Diretmoides pauciradiatus
CTGCCGTTTCCACTGTTCGCTACTGCCGCTGATATGAATCACTGCTGCCGATCTGCCCCCACTTCCGCTCCACGCTCCCTTTATACCCTCCCGTGGTCTGCCTGGGCACGCCTCCCAGCCAATCACCCGACGCCAATCGCCCGCGATCTGCCTGGGCACGCCTCCCAGCCAATCATGCGACGCCAAGTGTCCGCGATCTTGGTCCATTGTCCAGGAAGCAGCAGTAGAATCACTGTCCATTCACACTGCGAGACCACGGCGGCTCTCTGGCGCCACACCCGGCAACTCTCAATATATACCACTCTTGCAGGAAGGCAAATCATACACTTATTCAGGTTACCAAATAATGAAATAAAGAAAGAAGGGGGGGGGGGGAAACCTAGTAAGGTGAGACTAGGAAAAAGAAGGGCAATTCTGTAGATAGTAAACTAATAATATGGGGATATAATATGAAATCTCTGAGATGTCTCTGGGCCTTTGTAACAGTTTCCCTTCCGTGATCATATTACAGCCCACTTGCGTCTGTTCTCCTACACCTTTCATGACTTTTCCATGACATGTGCCACAATTTCCAGGACCAATATTTGAGAGTCTACGCTGCAAATGTCTTCTTTTTTATGTTGAATATTTGATCTGGATGTCCCAGGTCTTATTTCTGTCTGGGACTGATCTAGTTTTGATTTGGGTTTTTATTCCTCAAAGGGAAAGTAAATCAACAAGCAGCCAAGCGTCTCATTAAACATTTCACTGGGTGGAAAGAAAAGTTTATCAACAAATTTCCGTGACATTTCCAAAGCTGTATAACTTTCCCAGGCCTCGAAAACACAATTTTGGAATTCCATGACTTCCGTGACCACATTTTCCCTGATCACATTTTATGTAGGCTACAAAATCCTGATAATAAATCACTGCTGTTGTGTGAAAATATAATTTGTATTCATATTAATGCATGCATCTTCTATGCAAGTTCATTTATGTAGGATATTTTAAGTTTTATGAACCATTCAAAACCGATTGCATGATCTTAAAAATGCACGGTCGACAATTTAAAAAGAACTTTTGACTACTGTACAAGAGAAACGCGGTTTTCATCTGACATTGAAACATGATATCAGGTGGGCGTGAACGTTTGGGACTGACCTGGTCTTTCAGCTGAACAACCTTCTCTCTGAGCAGCAGCTTGACGTTATGCAGCGACAGTTCAATTTCCTTCATACGCTCCTCCATACTCTTCATCTTTCTCTCCCTTTCACCCTGGTGGGAAGAAGGTGGGGCATAGCATCAAATTGTATTCCACTGCTGGTAATGCAATCAAAGGAACTTTGAGCTGGTGTGAATTATAAAACTGGAGGACGAGTAAAGTCATAAGTCACACACACGCACAGACCACATTATTGTGAACTAGATGCTTTATTTGTCTTGATTCCACCATAAAATGCTTTCTGGTACATTTCTGAGAGGACGGTGCACTAAAAAATAAATTAAAATAAATAGGTATAAAAGTGATACCTCTACAAAGAAAATAATTTAATGCATAAATAAAATAAAATCATAACATAATTCTATTAAAATAAATAGCAAAAAAAAAGGAAACAAACACGATCAAAAAAAAACAAACTAGATTTTACACACGGTGCAAAATCCCCTAAATTGAAGACTATAACACAGACGACACACTGAACTGATCTCTGATAGGTCTACTTATAAATACCAGATCAACATTGAAAGTTAAAAGATGTGTAAAGGTTTTAACCTTAACTTAAACAAAAACAAAAAACAAACATGATTCACTTTGGTTGTGCAGCAGCAACACAAACAGCAACATGGCTACAACAACACAAGCTACAAAATGGAACTTTGATAAGAGTAGAGAGCTTGAATTACTAACATTTACCTTCGTGTTGTGCCAAATGAGGTGAAATTAATAGGAAAAAACAGTCAGAAACAGTAAAAACCTGCTTAACACTGATATTCTGTCACCGTGCTTATTTCCTTCATTAACAAATCGTGATGAAACGTGACTGGCTGACGACAACAACAACAACAGTACCTCCATAGGCATTTTAAGGGTTACAGCAACAGGTTGGAATGGCTGATTGTTAGAAAAGGCTCAGGAGGCTGTTAGGCACTGACCTCGCTTAAACTTTGATGATCTTCAATGATCATAAGGCAAACAGTCCCAGAAGCTTCAGCCTCTGAGGAGTTACCCTGTCTTCAACATTAATAAATGGTACAAGTGCATAACAGAACATTCCCGGAAGAGATGCAGTCTGTTAAAACCATTCCCTGTAATCACCACAAAAATCTAACTGTCAGGATATTACATTATAGTCAGTGTATTTGGACGTTAACTTTCAAATATATGTCTGACAAACTTTCATTTCCAATGATAATACCGTTCTTTAAAATCCCCCAGGATCCCTTTGGGAAAACGACGGGGGACTTCTCTGTGTTTTCCTGCCACCTAGCAGCAGTCAAATACAATTACACATTCTTGCCTTTGAAATAGGCAATACACAGGATTCTTGGTCGCATTGGACCGTGTTGACACTCTGCAGATAGGGTGGCACGCACAGTGTTAGGCCTTTTTTTCCTGCTCCCGGTGTTCACGCATAGGAGGGGAAGGGCAGAAGTGACGGAGGAGCAGTTGTGGAGGAAAGAGGTTAAAGCGAAGGGCAGGGTAAGACGCTGGTGTTACAATCCACCGATCCGCCGGTAGCTGTCTGCGTGAGCCGCCCGCTGCTCCGGCATCGCCCCCTGGAGAGAGAAGGCAGGTACACTTCACCAAGGCTCTACCCCTCTCCTCTAATCCTTCAAAACCTACACAGGCCCGGTCAGTTACCAGGCCTCCTACATAGGTGTTTTGGGCCTTTACTGTATGTTGGGGTCTGAGCTAATGCAGCCACAATCTCGAAACCCAGAGCCTATTATCGATAATGATAGTAGACTGTGGGATCAGCGCCCCCTGTGTCTGGGTTATCCGGTCTAGCCAGCGGATCTGAAGAACGACCATCCCTCTTATGGCCACCGATCAGTCGATTTAGTTTTTAGGGTCATTTTTCATATCAAACTTTTGCCATATCCTGTCGGCGTTTGTCAAGTTAATATGTTAAACAAAGCAATCGGACTGAAATACGATCCGCGGATAGCGACTTCCTCTTCCGGGGACCGGGCATCCGCCGGCTGTTTTTCAGTTTAACATATTTGCTTGACAAACGTGATATGTTAGCTTGTTTGCTGACAGGATATGGCAGAAGTTTGATATAAAAAATGACAGTAAAAGCTAAAAACTAAATGATCGGCGGCCGGAAGACGAAGTTGTTATCCGGATATCCTGGCTAGACCGGATAACCCAAAACTAGTGGCCGTTGATCCCAGAGGCTCAGATGGTCGTCAGATCGATTGAGTCTCTGGGTTCCCAGATTGGGTAAACTATGACCGGTGGGGTTACCCTCCACTACGTCCCTGGTGACTATTAGTGACATGCCAGAGTGAGCTACTATTAAAACGTAGGCAGTGTGGAATGACGCCGTCTACAGCTACTACAGGACAGACTACTGTGCTACCTAGTGGGAAGAGGTTTCTGCCCCGTGACTCTGCAGACGGTGACAAGTGGGAAAACAGTTGCCAAGAACCACACCCCAGGAGATCGCACCGCTTCAGTCCCAAGAGGGAAAAGTACATGATGACGGTGAGCTCAGAATCACAAGGAACAGACAAACAGGAACCACACTCGAAAATACCAAACCCAAAAAGCAAACAACACGCTCCACACACACATGACATAAGATGAGGATAGACAGGCGCTGAGATGGATCTGGGACAACCACCAAAACATGGACCATAAAGCAAACCCAGTATGGAAATAAAAAGGGGAAATAGAAAAGCAATATAAATGTGGATTCTCACACTTAAGTATCACTCAGCTCAGGTGCAATCTTGATGTATTTGCTGTGATGCAGAAGTTTTTAGCAATGCTTTGCTTCCCTTATCTTTCTGCATGTGTGATAAATGCATTTTATTTCATAGATTCTGCTAAAAAATGTCTGAAACTAAGTTATAGCAGCACCCGAGTTGAGTAATTTATAGAATGAAAGAAATACAATGGGCGTGTTTATGTTTACCTTCCATTGTATCCCAAAGCAAGAGATGAATGAAGAGAAGAATCATGAAAGATTTATGGATAAATTATCATCATAACAACAAATAACCATTGTGAGAAAAGAAAATAATGAGACGGTATGAGCACCCACCGAGAGTTTAAATGAGACAGTGAGTGTAACAGTAAATGCCCAATGTATAATAGTACAAAACATTCAGGTATTACACTACTGGTTCAGGTTTGTAGATGTGAGTTAACTACCAAGCAGACCAAACCAAAATAGAAAATGTAATCGTGCATATCTCAAGTAGTTCAAATATTTGCAAGTACATGTTTGCCCAGGTCTGCTACCAGAGAAACGTGCGGTTGCACTGTACCTGCAGGTTGTCCGGCATCGTCACCGCGGTGCTGTCCTCTAGGCACTCTGTGAGGCGATGGTGGCAGAAGTCCAACCAACTGAGCCTGAAATGTCTGGACACCATCGAAGAATAGTGAGAAGAGAAGAGTGACACAGCCCAGGAAAGAGATATATGAGGGGGTTCTAACCAGGTAGTCCCACTGAGAGTTACAACTCTCTTTTTCAAAAGTAGGACCATGTCAGAAGCAGAAACTGAAAAGTGCAATAAAACTAAACGAGAAAAGTAGGAAAAATAGTAAATACCTCTATTATCTGCGTTGACATTCGGGCCATTTGGGCCTTCAATGCCTCGTTTTCTTGCTGAAGGCTCTCCAGCTCTGCGTGTCCTTCTCCGGTCTCGCAGCCCTGAAACCAAAGCACATATAAAAAAACCATGAGAAAACACAAGGACGCCACATAATCGCTTTAGAAAAACATGTCGGCAAAGGTTATCTGGTTAGATTTATGCAGCTGTTACCCTGGTCAGCTCTTTTTTGGCCTCCAGCTCCTGTTTTAACGAGGCGTTCTCCTGCTCCAGGGCCTTGACCAGGCTGGATTGATTCTGTTGCCTGTGCTGCTTCAGGGACAGGACGGTAGCCTCAAGCTGACGAATCTGTAGGCACAAAATCACAGGCTTACAACTTCATATAATACTGTCTCATTTCCAGATATAAGATTCATGCTTGTAGATATTGATATTGCAAAAATGGCCAATTTCGCCACAAATTTCGCCATCAAACTTCCCCAAGTCACTATCTGCAGCTCACCTTTTCTCTGGAGTGCAAAAAGTCGTCCTTGGTATTGCGCAGCTCCGCCTGAAGCCTCTCATTCTCTTGCCTCAACACTTGCTGCTCCTGTTTCAGTAGCCGGGACATCTCATCCCTGTGCAGCTTCTTGTTCTGACTCTGGAAACCACTTGCCTGCCGGGCCACCTCCAAAACATGGTTCTGAGGACAAAAGAGAGGTAACGGTTCAATCTAAACAACATAAAGCGTCTGTGTGCGTTATTGTGAAGACATGTTAACAGCTTCAAACGTCGACACGTCAGATCATAAATGTCTTACTTTATCATTGGCATTCTGCAGCTGTTTGCGTAATGACACAACTTCATGTTTGAGGGAATCTCTCTCTTGCTGTGACACGCGTAGGTCTGACTTAAGACGAGAACTCTGAAGGTTGGCAGCCTGAAGAGTTTCCTCCACTGTCTTGACCTACAGTAGAAAAAAACACTGATGGTACTATAACAGTGCTTTGCATAAATCATCCACTAAACGGTTATGTCATTTCTTTCTACATGGCATATAAAAAGAAAACTGATGGACAGGAAACAGAGATTTCAAAAGGAAAATGTGCTGAAAAGTAGTTTTAATCAGTCTATCACCAGGCGGTTGTTGAAAATAGGAACCTGATATGTTAAATAAAGACTGAAGAACAATCAGAAGTACTCAGTCGGTTGCAGAAAACTCTTACCCTCTCTTGAGCTTTGGTTAGCTGGTTGTGCAGGCCCTGAATCTCCTTATCCACACCTTTACGCTCCTGCAACAGGTGATCGAGCTCACTCTCCATAGTGTCTACCATGGCCGCCTAATGACAACAAGAAGTTGTATATGTATGTATACATGTACTGCAGTAGATCACATCAAGCATGCAGAATATTAGGACCATCCTCTTCTTATTGAGTTGCATCTTCTTTTGCACTTCTTTTTCTTTTACACATCTTAAATGTCTCAAGGATGAAAAAATGCATCATTATCATTTCTTTAACCATTTCCTCACCATTTATATGTACCCTACATTGATGTACGAGGTTCATATCAGAGTCACTATAGAGCCCGTGACCTGCTGCTCACCTTCTCTCTGAGCCCAGAGAGCTGCCGTGCTAGTTGGGCATTCCTCTCCTCGAGCTGTGCAGTGCCCTCCAGAGTTTTGATCAACTCTGCCTCCATCTAACACAGAACAACCACTAATTAACTACCCGCTATGACCACCACGACACCAGGAAATCACCAGACTTTCGTAAGACGTCATTTTTACCTGGGTCGTTTTTTCCGCAGACTCCGCCTCTCTCCTCTCGTTCTCCTTCGTCAGTTCTTCCAGCTGTCGGCTCAGCTCCTCCACATTGGCAGCGGTCTGGGTGTTTTCTTCCGACAGCAAACGATTCTCATCCTCTACTTGCTGGCTCCGAACATGCAGCTCTGAAATCTACAGGAGATCAGACGCAATGTCAATATGTAAACAGGCAAGAAGAGGAATAGAGCTTTTCTTCTAGTTATTCATCACGTTAGAACATTTACCTGTTTCTTGAGATTCTCTGTCATCTTTTGAGCTCTGATCTTGTCTTTCCTGAAGTGCTCCAGCTTCTGTCTGAAATGAGACAATTAACAAAACTTTCAACGTACGGGACAAACAACAGATGAATGGAAGTGATGTTTTGCAATTTAAATATGTTGCTTCCTACAGCAAGTCTTCCTGGGCCTCTTTCAAGCCCTCTTCCTTCAGTGCAGCAATCTCACGGCTGAGGACGAGGTTTTCTTCTGCAAGACGACTGGCCTCTGATCTATAAACAGAAAGGTTGCACGGGAACATGTCAGAAATACAATCATACGCCACAATACTCAATGCTGAAAGTCTTACATATAATACATCCAAGGATGAAGGCGACCTACTTCACAGACCCAATGTCACACTGAACTAGCAACGTTCTTACTTTACAAGGGAGATCTACAGGGATCAAAGAAGCTCAGCCACAAGAGTGTACAAGTTGCGTCACACAAAGGTTTCACTGAGGTGCCTAATCACGGGTTGGACAACAACAGCACCACGTTGAAGGAAGAGTGCTATTAAGAACCAAAACACAACAAGAGGGATGGGATAACAGAAGCCGCTGCAGACAAGGATGGATGGATGGGATCCTAGTTTTCTTCCAAGTTACCTATGGGCGTGTATCCTTCCACTTAATGTCAGCGACTTGTCTTGCAGCTCTGTGATGGCGCTGCGAAGTCTGGTGTTATGCTCCTCAACCTCCATGCAGGAGTCCTCCAGGTCAGTCACCGGCTGGATCCCAGGCTCCGGCTGGATGTTCAGATCCTGGAAAGACTCCTCTGTGGTGGTCTCAGAGGATCGAGCGTCTGGATACCTGGCCAGAACGATCTCATCCTGCCTCTCCAACTCACTGACCAACTCCGACAGCTTCGCGTTTCCCTCTCGCATCCTGGCGATCTCACCCACCAGTGCAATTTGTTGATCGTGGAAATCGTGGACAAGGTGCACCCTGTTTTCAAGGCCCCACACCCTCTTTTCAAGTTCACTGTTTTGGTCCTTCAACTTGGCATTTTCCCAGATGCAGTCTTCATATCGAAACTGAAGACCTGTCATCTCTAAGGCCTTCATCTCCAGTTCTTTGACCTGCTCTATTAAAAGTAGCATTTTAACTTTGAGGTTATGGTTTTCCTCCAATGCTCGGTGGCCAGTTTCTATCCTTTCATTATTGTGAACCAAAAAAACCTCTAGTGTGTCAGTCTTCTGCTGAAGCAGAGAAATCCTCTCTTGTAAGAGAATGTTCTCATCTGTAGCATTGCCATACAGGGCCTGTAATTTAAGGAGAGCGAAGTCCTGGTCCTCACAATGACCATTTCGGTCCTGAGGTTCCAGAGAATCATGGGCACATTCACTTTGCTCATCATTAGTTTCAGTGGTTGTCTGTTGAAACTCGAGAGAAAATACTTCCTCTCCGTGACTGAGGACGTAATTTGGTAAACAGCTAACCTCCCACATCAGTTCATCAGAGTCACCTGCCTCAACCAGAGCTAAGGGACCGACCACAATCTCATGACACTGCGCCTCTTCAAGGGAAGGGCTTTCATTTTCCAAAACCAGGACATCTTGAGGTTTCTTTTCCTCGTCACATGATTCAAGAGCCACACTGTTCTCACAATCTGTTGCCTCTCCCCCAGCATCCTCATGTTCTAACGCCTCAGGTGACGAGGCATTTTCAACAACACTCTTCTCATCTACAGCATGACCATACTGATTCTCCTCTGGGGCTAGGGATTCTGGGGCATGGTCATCAGAGGGACTCAATTCAGGTGGACGTGAGTCTTGTTTGGTTTTATCTCCAGCTTGTGTCTGATCTTTAGTGCTTGAAGATTCTCCGACGCGGCGATCTTCTGGGAGGACTTGATCGTCACATTCCTCGCCACTCACATTGATGCGTTCGAGGCATGTGGGATTCTTAGCCATCTTATATTCCTTATCATCGCCATTGTGTTCTTGGTCAGTCTCCACTGCTTCATTATAACATTCATCAACACCATCAATGTTTTCAGGACACCCTTCTATTGCATCAGGGGTCTCCATTACTATCTCTCTATCGTCATCTTGTGACACCGGGGATGCTCCGACTGGAAGACTACAGTCGGGTGCTCCTTCCTGATTCGATTCAATGTCATTATTGGGACAAATTTCACATTTATTAGATGGTTTAATGATGATTTCGACCTCCGGGACCTGGTCCAAATACTCTACAAATTCAAAACCAAGGACACTGTAGTCTTCTGGGATAACTTTTGCTCCATTATCGCCACAAGTCTCACCGCAACTTTCAATAGAGTGTGAATACAATTCGGGATCCTCGCCAGCAACAGAAATACATTCGCCAGCTTTGTCCTCTATGTCATTTGATTCTTCCGTTTCTATTTTCTCAGCCGTCTCTGCAGAGGCTAAACGCTGACTGAGTTCCATCTCCATCTCCTTGAGTCTGATACTGAGCCGGTCTCTCTCCGCTATCAGCTCTACTCTCTCGTTCTCCTGTGACTCGCAGCAAGAAAGATTATGCTGCAACTTCTCCTCGAGAACGGATATATTTTCCTGTAGTTCTTGCCTGTCGAGCTCAAAGTCCACCACCGCCTGTTGCAGGAGCATCTCCAGCTCTTCAATCTTCGCCTTCAAATCATCGCGTTCGGTCAACAGTTGGATCCTCTCTTCGATCTGCCTCTGGGACGTGGAAAGCGCCTCGTCGTATTTCGCCTCGAGTTCTGACAGGCTGCCCAGGAGTTCTGCCCTCTCCCGTCGAAAATCGGCCACAGCTTCATTTAGCAGAAGCTCGAGCTCGATCGTTTTCCTCTCAGACACGGCCAGGAGTTGGTCTTTGGCCTCTCGGCTCTCCTGAAGCCTGTCGTGGAGGTTGTTCAGCTGCCTGCTCAGCTCGATCTCGTTGGTCTGGGCTGCACTAACAAAGTCGTCCAGCTCCTTCTGCAGTTCCTGGTTTTTTGTCGTCAGTGCTTCCATGTTTTCCCTGTGGCGGCTTTCTAGTTCAAGTTTTTCTTTTGCCCACTCCTGATGAAGGCGCTCCCCCTTTTGCTCCGCGGCCTCCTGCATCTTTCTTCTTTGCTCCTCGGCCTCCTCGAGGGCCTTCTCAGTCTCTGCCTCCCATTTAAGTTTCTGCTCGGCGTGGCTTTCAGAAAGAACCTTCAGATCGTTTTGGTAGTGCTGCTCGAGTTTCAACACATCGGCCTGAAAACGCATCGCGACAGACTCCTGGTCACCTGAGAAACGCTCTTCCACTTCCTTGATTCTGTGTGTGATGTGGATCTCGAGTTCCCTCCTGTACATGGTTAATCAATCATGGTTATGGCAACAATCTAATGCTTAACAGGACAACAGCTCTTCAGTTTCCTAAACATTTTAGCAAAATGTCAGTTTCATTAATAAAGAGGTTACTGGGACAATAAAACAAACATTGCATTCCTCAAAAGTCAAGAGTCTCACCTCCCCTGAGCGATGTCGTCTCGTAGTTTGTCCAACGTGCTGCCGAGTCGCTCCCTCTCCTCGCTGTGCTTGTCGGTCAGCTGTTGCATGGCCTCCCTGTGACTCTCCTCCAGACGAACCTTATCCTCCTCCACCAACTGCTCCAGTCTCTTCTCCACCTCCTCTTTCTCAAACTCTAACTTCTCCCTTTCTTCGTTCAGCCTCTCCCCGAGCATCCCCTCGTAATCCTCCTCCAGTTGCGATCTTTCCCTCTCCCACTCCTCCCGCAGCTTTTCCTCCCTCTGCTCGTGCTGCGCTTGAAACCGCAACCTCTCTTCGGCTACTCTCGTAAGTAGAGCCTCTTCCTGACGCTCTTGAAGCTGAGCTCGTTCGACCTCCCACTGCTGCCTGAGCCTGCTCTCCTTCTCTTCCTGTTCTTTGAGAAGTCTCATCATCTCCTCCTCCAGCACCACCTGCAGAGACTCGTTACTCTGCTCATCCAGCTGAGCTTTCTCTTTCTGCCACTCCTCTGTCAGCCTCTTCACTAGCTCATCGCGCTCTTCTTCAAACCTCACTCTCGCCTCCTCTAGTCTGGCCCTCAATTCATCCTCGTGACTTTGTTGTAACTGCTCCTTCTCTCTTTTCCAACCCTCTACCAAGCTCTTCTCCAAATCATCCCTCTCTTCCTGCAGTCTCACTCTCTCCTCTTCCAGTCTGGCTTCTAACAGCTCTTTGTGCTCTTCTAGCTCCTTCATCTCCAGGGCGTGCCGTTTCTTCAGCTCCTCCATCTCCGTGTCCAGGTTCAGTTCGGCCTCGGCCTGCTGTGCTTCAAGGGTGTTCAGCTGGTCCTCCAGGTCGGCGGCGCGGGTGTGGGCCTCCAGTAGTTGTTGTCTAAGGGTTCCCACTTCCTCTTCCTGCTGGTTCTGGAGCTCTTCCCTCTCCCCGGCCTGCCTTCGCTCCAGCTCCGCCTGCTGTAGCTGGTCCTGGAGCTCCTGTGCAAGGCCCTGAACGCTGGCCATCTCCTCCCGTAAAGCCTGGACCTCCTCCTGGTGATGGAGGGATATGGCGGCCTTCTGTTCCTCGTGGATCACCCTCTGCTCTTCTACCATCTTGTCAAATTCACTGATCTGTGATAATATGAAGGAGAAAATGTCTTTGGTGTTAATTGATAGAAGATTGTTGTACATTACACATGAATACCCAGGGGCAGTGTTTAATCAGGGTATCTGCAGGTTTCAACAAGTTAAATTTAACACTTTTCAAGACCACTTTGAATGCAATTTAATACCAATTTCACTGCCATACTAGTAGTGGTAAATAATAATAATAATAATAGGTAAATAACAGTCTTAGAATTATTGTAAAAGTCCTAGAATTTATAAATATTTATTAACGTTAGGGTCATAGCTACTGTAGCTCCCAGTAGCCCCACAAACACAAAGTCTTCACATCAAAAACATTTGACATTATTTAATCTCCTGACAGACC
>CABFOS010141327.1:1978-15836 GCA_900660315.1 Diretmoides pauciradiatus
TTTTTTTTTTTGTATAGCAATCACACTTTCTGTAAAATGATCAGTGATTGTCAAGAACAGGGCAAACAACTGAATATTCTACACTGATAGTCTTGTTTACTCGACCAGCCACTTTGGCAGGTATACAGCTGCAATTTGCAAGTCCTCTTCTAAAACCTGTGAAATGAAAAGCGGTTGATAAATCTTTGGACAGAAGTTGGTCTCCTGCCCCGGTAATGTAATTAAATGGACTTGTACCATCTCATGAATCACATTGCCGAGGTGCAACAAGGTGGAATCGATGTTTTAGGAAGACATTGTTCAAATTTGAAGGGCCGCTCCTCCAGTCTCCCATCATCAAGGTACCGCCTGGGTCGGCTGTAGGGTTGGGTACCGAACCTTCCTGTACGACCGGTGTCTTCCGGACCGAATCACATCGCAGATTTCAGTCCCTCGTTTTGGTGTAAATTAAATGCCTGAGCTGATTGTAATATTTTCCCTCTGGTCTGAAACGGACGGAACAGGCAACAGAAGCATCACCGCTCACGCCATCACTAGTTGATTCATTGTTTACGGGAGTGAAATAACTCTTCGATAACACGTTGTTTCCTTTAGGTTTGGTTTGACTGCATCTTTCTTTAAGTTATGGGGTATATGTAGTGAGAAGGCGGAAGGAAAAATGTCAAGTTCAAATTTGCCCGACAACTTTCGCCGTTGTGATGCATTCAAGTGCGCCTTGGAAATTTGGGCACAACTTTCGCCGTAATACATAGTGATGCATTAAAGTGCGTCTAGGAAAAGAAAACGGCTCTCCATACACTTAGGGGCATGAAGGAGAGGGCAAACGGTCCAGCCACATGCTAGGTTTTGACCTAGTCTTGTTTATAAAATATCGGTTCTGGCACCGCTTAGGCACCAGTACCGTTTTACAAGTATCGATTTGGTATCCAGGAAAAAACCCAAACGATACCCAACCCTAGGTCGGCTGTGTCAACCCAGGTCTCAGCTTAGCTCACCATCTGGCCGGATTCAGTCTCTTATGCTAGACCTGGAACACAGCCAGCACAATCAGTGTAAACCTGGATCCATATGTACAATGTCTGCCAGTCCTCACTTGCTGTCCCCCCCCTCCCCCACTATCCTTTCACTAGTCTTTAATGGATCAGTATTTTGGCCGGATGCGATCCTTAATGAACAACAAGGAGTTGCCCGCTAGGATCCGCTTCCTGCTGCAGGACACGGTGGAGCTTCGAGAAAACAACTGGGTCCCCCGCAAGGCTTTCATCGACAACGGACCAAAGACGATCCACCAGATCCGTCAGGAGGCAGTCAAAGTGAGTTGCGTCAAAAGGTTGCAACTACGACAGGTTGCCCTGATTTTTATTTTTGGGTCGGGATTTCCTTAAATTTAAGTAGGTGTCGATACTGACTTGAGTATGACAATGACTCTGTTCTGTGTGTTATAGGATTTGGGTGTTTTCATACCAGCATCCATGTCACATGGAATGAGGATGGACTTCTTTCTGGAAGGCCCCTTCATGCCTAACCGAATCAAACTGGACAGGGAGACACTCGGGGGATTGGCTGATATGTTTGGACAGATGCCAGGTACACGTCTAACTCCCATGCTACCAGTCTCGGCTTGTGCCTCGTCTTAGCAGAAACCTTTCACGGTCAGTTGACTACGGCAACAAATTCAGGGTGTGACCAGGTTCTGAAAGTCTTAAATTATCTTGGAATTTGATTACCTATATTTAGAATACTATTAAATAGTCTTTTACGTCTTCAATTTGAGTTTTAGAAGTTTTAAGTCATGCAGACCCACGCTCTAGTTCATTTCATTAGCAAATTGGTCTTGCATGTCCTTTTTAAAAGAAGTTTGAGATTTACTTTGAGGAAACTTCATCTGACCCTCACGGGAGACTCAGTTGAAGCCAGGAAAAACCTTGCAAATGCACACGAGACATCAGGATGAGCTCGATACAAGGCAGGAGTATGTGTTCCGGTTTGCTTCACCCACTAGCCGGGGAACGATTCTATATCCTGCTAGCGTTTCTCCTGTGTCCCAGCTCTCCACATGAATCTGTACTAACGTCTTCTGGGCAAACTTGTTTTCCCCAGGCAGTGGTATTGGGACAGGCCCGGGGGTCATTCAGGACAGGTACTCGCCCACTATGGGACGTCATCGCACCAACCCGCTCTTCAACGGCCACACTGTGCACACCGGCCACATCGCCCCTGCACCACAGTCCCAGTTTGACATGGGGTCTAAGTCTTTTGTCAAGTCCAACCAGGTAATGTGCATAGTTAGATTGTGGTATTGACAATTAGGCTTGGGCGCTGTTACAGTGTACCAGGGTATTTAAAAATCCCGACGGTATGATTTTCAATACCGTCAAAAAAAGTGGGGCAAAGATGGCCTCTTGTAAAACCACCTGACCGGAGCAATGCATAACCACATTCAGCACAAGCACGTGGACGTTAACCTGCAAGGAGAGCAAGCTGCTGGTCAGCAAACGCATATAATGTTTACCGTGCCAACCCACAGACGTGATCCCGCTGCGACTGCGCGTGATCTGCTGCCACTCAACTTTGGTCAAGGCAAACGCTTCCGAAAGTTAATGGAATATATTGAGCCCGAATACACGGTGCCGGGGCGCAAAATGATCACATCCAGATTGGAGCGCAACCATCAAAACATGACAGGAGATTAAACGCAACATGGAGAAGGCAGAATATGTGGCCATAACTACATAATACACAGCGCAAAGTGCCACGCGTTTCAGCAGCATTTGGTTATTGAAGAATGTGATTAACTGTTTTAAATGGCGCTTATAATATACGCAATATTTCTTCAGACAATGTTTAACCTTGTAGATTAAATTGTGCTCAATTTTAGTTTTTCTTACTTTTAGACTAGTCGACTAGTCTAGGTTTAAACTTCCGTTTGAATGTCACTCTTAGTTGTTAGGGAACATCTCTAGTAGCAGGCAAGGCTGAATCTATGGAAGAAAGGCGCTTATTTCCACTATTCTATGGGCCTGGTATTTAAACCCAGCGTAGTGTCGCGATACCAGACGATCGGAGATCTCGCCGCCTACCAATCATCTGGGGATTTCTAAATGAAAGTTAGTTGCTAGAACGGTCGCTAACAAACCCCACCCACCAACCTACGCCCCTTACATTTGACCAGAAATGATGCTCTCCCCCCTGTTCTTTGTAACACAGGGAGCTTTTGGGAAAATGGGACGACCCAAGCAAAAAGATTGTTTGTTTTCTTCGGTGACTGCGGCTGTTGCTTGTACGACAGTGTTTACAACCACACACGACTAATGCATGTCACTGCCCCAATATGAAGCTCTGACCTGAAGACTTTTGATTAGTTCTGCAATGCAGGGTTGTTGTTTTTTAAAGTAATTGTTTCCACACAGTTTTAGCAACAAATTTGGGGGAAAGTCTTCAGTCTTTAATTGAGCGAAGCATTTAAAGACTGACTTCTGAGTCTAAACCCAGCGAGACTTGTCTAAGTAGCTAATTGCATATCGGACACAGCATTGTAGGCTAGACAATGTCATACATGCTACAATGACTTCTATCACCAGCAGCTCAGCTTTTGTTTTTTAACACAAATACTGTCATATACTGTATACCCCGGTGAAATGTCAGGACGGTATGAAGGTATGAAAAAATAGATGCCGCCCAAGCCTATTGACAATCTATTTGTTCAGGAAATACTTGTGTGATCTAGTACATCCATGCTTTTATCTAATTTGTCATCATCTTTTCTGCTTGTTTGACACTCAACAGGTTCAGAACCAGCATTTCCTCAACCAGAACCAGAACCACATAGCCCAGCAGCCGGTCCAGTCCAAGGACATACCTCCACGATTCAGCAAGAAAGGACAGCTCAATGCAGACGAGGTAACCGCTAGTCTTGTCTTGCTAGTCACTGGCGGGAGACTAGCGGTTGCTAGTCTCCTGCCAGTGTTTTCACATCACGCCCAGTGATTATAAAAAGACGCGTTATTCTGAGGGATACAACTTGCCGCCAGTCTTTCACCTGCCTATTTTCACTCTTTCCTCTCTAGCTTTCTTAATCCATTCTCCACTCATCCTTTTTCTCCTCAAACTGGCAGCTGGTCCACTGACTGCGATTATGAGATATGAGGGCGTGGCTTTGGCTGTTACTTTGAACGTCTAATTTGATGCGAAACACATCTCATCCTGTTTGTTTGTGATGCCCCACGATCCCACAGATCAGCCTCAGGCCAGCCCAGTCGTTCCTCCTCAGTAAGAACCAGGTGCCCAAGCTCCAGCCCCAGATCCCGACCATGATCCCTCCCAGTGCCCAGCCCCCACGCACCCAAACCCCCCCACTGGGACAGGTAAGACGCAGACCCCACCTGATCGTTCAGTCAGTTTAGTTTCATTTGCACAGTGGTTAAACGCAGTGATAATTCAATAACACAAACAATAAAGACAAGAAGGAAACAAATTTGTGATATTGAGAGGAAATTAAGACGCAAAGATACTAGATACAAACCAAATTAACACAAATGTATTAGTTTTGAAGGCATATCTGTGTAGTAATTGTGAACTTTGACCCCCAGCCGCCACAACTTGGCCTGAAGACCAATCCCCCACCCATCCAGGAGAAACCTCCAAAGACGAACAAGAAACCACCACCTTCCAAGGAGGAACTGCTGAAGATGACGGTAATCAATAACAACCCAATACCATTCTTAGCTGCTTGAAGCTGAAATCACACAGAATACATAATTCATGCTTAAAAGGTTTAGGGTAGAAACTAGGGGTGGGAATCGCCTGAGACCTTTTGCGGTACATTAAGTATTGCGATTAAATTTGTTCCGATATATCACAATTATTTTAAGTAAAATAAAATGACAATTAAAATTGAAGTCATACCCCTACAAGTGCCAAAATAAGAAGCAAGAAGTGAATCAATTTAACTCAAAACTTTTTTTTATTTGATCCAGTTCTACTGAATTTCAAAATAGAAGAGCAACGATTTCTAACTTCCGATCTGTCACAGTGCAGATGTTTTAACATTCGACACCTACAGGATTTTGGCAGCAATGAACTTTTGCATCAGCTACAACATGAAGAAAAAATAGGTTTTATAATGTGCGTAAAAATAGAGAAAGTATCGATACTTGGCACTACTGTATCGATATTGTATTGCAGAAGAAAGTATCGCGACACTATGCTGTATCGATATTCCCCCCACTCCTAGTAGAAATGTTGAAAGCACAATAAAATAACAAGTTGCTTCAGAGCCAATAGTTCAAAGTGCAAAAAGGTTGCTCAATGTGAAACAGTTGTTATACAGGCTTAAGATTGAGATTGGTACACTCACAAAGGGGTTAAGAACTTGAACCATTTTGTTCTTTTTTCCCTGCTTCAGGAGACGATCGTGACAGAGTACCTGAACAGCAAGAATCTGACCGAGGCGGTGAGCGGCGTGCGAGAGATGAAGGCTCCCAAGCATTTCCTGCCGGACATGCTGAGTAAGATCATCGTGTGTTCCCTGGACCGTCCCGACGAGGACAAGGAGCACGCCAGCACCCTCATCCACACACTTCGCACCGAGGGTCTCATCACTGCCGAGAACTTCATGCAGGTGTGACCATCTGGTGTAACATGATACTGTTGCAGTAGAAACGGGATGCATGTTCTGGAAGCTCGGCCATATGATGTTTGGTCATATTTGCGAAATTTGAGCGACAAATAATCCATTTCCTGCATTCTGGTGAATTTTTCTGAAACAATTTGTGCCTTTTCTGCATCCGTTTATGGTTGAAACGTCTTTATCTAAAGGAAAACACAAAATCCAGGCACCAGGTGACAATTCAAAGTATAATGGAATATAATGCCTTAAGGCATTCTGGATTACTTTCAAATATTTATTCTCCTGTAGATCAACTTTTCTGTTTAATTTTTGTGAAAGTCGAAACGGGAAGTAGTTTCGATCCTTTTGCTCCAGATTGCTTTTCCCCCGACATTGTGACTCATAACCTCAGTTAATTACTGATGCGCAACAGGCAGACACCAATTAAACATTGTCATCTGATCTGTGACAAATCCTGACAGTATCTCACGTTTTAACTAGGTCTAAACACTAGTCACACATATTGCAGCGTCTCTGTCGTTTTTCTTTTCTTCCTTAAGGTTTCTGAGGTTTTATTTCATAAATGTGTATTCATTTTCTTAACGGTAGGGGAGGCGGGCGGTAATTCAGCCAAGGTAGCGTCTCTGTTATAAACCGCTGCGGGGAAACCCTGAAGAGTGACTGTTAAACGCCACCGCTGAATTCTACCCGCATTTGGCCGGTGGGCGGGTGCTAATGTCAACGCTGGCTGTATTAAATCAGAAATGGTCATTTTTGCCAGTGGTTAGTAGTTAGTAGGTGAAAAAGTCTCAACCCTGATTTCAGCTTTTGTGAGAAAATGGAACTCAATGCATTTACCTGGTTTTAGTTCATTAATGATAAATTATTCCAACATCAGTATTTTTGACTGATGCTAACTGCTCCGCGGCGCTTCCTTCCGTCCCCTGCAGGCATTCCTCAACGTGCTGGACCAGTGCCCCAAGATCGAGGTGGATGTGCCCCTGGTCAAGTCCTACTTGGCCCAGTTTGCGGCGCGGGCCCTCATTGCCGAGCTGGTGAGCGTAGCAGAGCTGGCCCACCCCCTGGAGAACGGCACTCACTTCCCCCTGTTCCTGCTCTGTCTGCAGCAAACAGCCAAGCTGAAGGACCGCGAGTGGCTGACTGACCTCTTCCAGCAGAGCAAGGTCAACATGCAGAAGATGCTTCCTGGTACGCCAACTCAACTAGGATCTACTGATATCCCAGCTCAATTGCAAAATTTAAACTTTTTTTTTTTTTTTTTTAAATAATATGGGCCCTGTAAGTAATTGTTTACGTACCAAAGTGGCTGATAGAATAGATAAACCTTCCAGCCACTGCAAAAATGTACCATTTGGCTGCTGTTAATTTCACTGCCCATTGAGCATTTAATGAAGACACCAGCAACTTGAAGATGTTTTCTGTTTTGGCAGTATTTTCTGATCACGTTCACATGGAGCCGTCTTACTTGTTAGCTTCATGGAGCTCAAATCGAGCTTTACACATTTGCCTGTAATAATTAAACTTTGAGGAAGAGGGCTGATCCAGGACTGCGGATCAGACCTGGATTATAGCTACAGCCCCCCGCCTCTCAGAGATGAATCGCACAAATATGAGCAGACCATCTTCCCTCATCAGTCAAGTGTCTTAAACTCCTTTTATTTTCCCACGATAGAAATTGACCAGAACAAGGACCGCATGCTGGAGATCCTGGAGGGGAAGGGCTTGAGCTTCCTGTTCCCCCTGCTAAAGCTGGAGAAGGAGCTGCTGAAGCAGATCACGGCAGATCCCTCTCCCCAGTCCATCTACAAGTGGATTAAAGACAACATCTCCCCCAAGCTTCACACTGACAAAGGCTTCGTAAACATCCTCATGACCAGGTAACCTCAAACCTCTAGTCTCTTTATTCCCTCACTGGGGATCTCATGCCTTGAAAGCAGTGTTTATTTTGGCAGCTATTTTAGATTTAGTCTTTAGATGAAAACGCTTAATGCGTAGTCATATTTTAGTCATTTTTCTCCTTCCTAGGTTTAATCTAATTTTCGTCTGACTCGAAACGTTTTAGTCCAGTTTTAGTCGACGAAATTCATTACATTTAAGTCAACGTTTAGCCATTACTTTTAGTCAAAATGTTTTCTCTTTAAACTAATTAAATCAGGTTAATACAGGAATCGGAAATTGGAATCAAAGTGACAGTATCAAGTGTTGAAATTCGTAAAGCAACGACCTGACCCACAAACCACCAACTTGTGTTATGCAGTAATACAATAGTCAGGACTGAGACAGTTTGCACACGCCCCTCCACCAATTCAACCAATGACAGGGATGCATTGTGTTTGACAGACAGACTAGAAAATTGGGGGAAAATATCCTGCATTTTCAATGTCCGATAGCCACCACTAACATTTTAGTCTCGTTAACGAAAACAAAACATTCATTTCGTCATAGTTTTTATTATCAAAGATCTATTTTTAGCTCGTCAACAAGCTAGAAACGAGCTGTTTTAGTGGTGGAAAAAAGGTCGTTGACGAACATTTTTCGCCATAGTTGTCGTTAATGAAATTAACACTGCTGAAAGGTGACAGAATAACGATCCTGTGGCCTCGTATTATTTGACTGTAAAGAGGGGATTTCGACGAGGCGTGCTAGAGCACAGGTCCAAATGTTTTGACCAAGTTCATGTTGACTCACCACCGTCCTCCCCGTCTCTTCCCAGTTTCATCCAGTACATCTCCCAGGAGCTGTGTGTGGAGGAGAGTGACGACCAGCTGTCGGCTCCCTCCAAAGAGCAGCTGGAGCAGGAGAAACTGCTGCTGTTGGCCTTCAAACCGGTCATGCAGAAGTTCCTGCACGACCAACCCCAGCTGCAGGTCAGCGCCCTCTACGCCCTGCAGGTGCACTGCAACGCCTGTGGTTTCCCCAAAGGTACGGTACCCACGCGTCCATCTGGACCGTCAGGAATAGCTGCTTGCCCTTGGACTTTGCTTGTTGAATGTCTGCAAGTCTGGGTCTTTGGTTAAAATGTTCTCAAATGTCGCGGGACTGGATGTTGTACTAAAACGGTAGCTGTTACTTTACCTGGGTGGGCAACCCAAATATTAACATGAACTGGGAAAGACTGCAAATGCTGGTAAAGGTTTGGTCTGACTTAAAGGGTAACAGGTATTTTTCAACCTGGACCCTATTTTCCCATGGCCGTGTGTCTGCATGACTTATGGGAACAAGAATTTTTGAAATTGGTCCAGTATTGACTGGATCGTCTGAAACGCCAGGCTTCAGGGCAAGTGCAAACCTACATGTACGTCCTCTAAAAGCGTGTGGGTTTTTTTGCCACTGACAGACTCCGATTGTTGTTGTTGTTGTCTGACAGGATCCCGACAGAGAAATAAAACATTTTTCTTTACCTTTTGTTTGAGCCAGTCTGTTATTGTTTTAGCATACACTTGTAGCACAAGTAGCCACAACAACAACTGCCCCTATCCAACAAAGGTCTAGCTGCAACAAGAGGTCTCCTCACGAAGGAAAATTGTTTTATTTCTCTGTCGTGATCCTGTATCCCTGACACACGGCCATAGGAAATGTAGTTACGGTATCCTAAGTTTTGCTACTGTGTGAGCCATTTTGGTAAGTAGCAAACTGTGGTTCAGGGAACCTTTGTTTAATTATCTTGTAAATAAAGTAAAAGCAGGTGTAATTAAGTATTTATCAGGTGCTATGACTTGTAGATAGGGTTTCAAAGAGGCGGAAAATTTCCGGTAAATTACCGTGACGTTTCCATGGTGACTTTGGCTCGGGAAATTTGAGAATTGTCCTTTCTTTTCCCCCCAATATTTAAACAGGGAACTTAATGTAGTGCAGTTAATTCCCAGTTTAATCCTGCACCCAACAGAAGAACTGAACTGGAGGATTCAGAGGAAAAATGCGATGGGGTCATAGGGAAATTTTTATTTTATACAACATTCATGTGTGTGTTGTTCAATGAAAGAATTCATTAAGTTATATTCACAAATAGATTCATATCATTTTTAAAATTAGAAATGTTTGCATGCATGTCTGCTTATGACGAAACATTGTTTATATTTATGTCTGTATATGACAAGGTAAATACAGTTAGTATAAATTACCCAACGATCCACGTTAATTCCCATGGAAAGGTTCCAACTTTGAAAATTCCCAGAATTTTGCAACCGTGCTTGTAGACACGTTTACCACCCAGATCTGAATTTGAGTTGTGGCCTTTTATATTCACATGACCTAATTTTTCTCAGGCATGCTGCTGCGCTACTTTGTCAACTTCTACGACATGGAGATCATTGAAGAAGAAGCCTTCCTCGCATGGAAAGAAGACATTACCCAAGAATTCCCTGGAAAAGGAAAAGCTTTATTCCAGGTAAGTCCAAAGCCCTCGTTCCTACCATAACGACATAGTGTGGCGAACGGGTGTGGAGAATATTTAACTTCCTTGTTCACAGAAAATGCATTAATATTTAATGAAACTTGATCTCAATTTCAAATGGTACACAGGGTTTCTGCGGGTTCTTAAAAAGTCTTAGATCCAATCTGAATTTTAGGCCTTAAAATGTAAATACAAATACAATTTTGACAGGTCTTACTGGATTATGAAGTTACTTTTATAAAGTTGCAGCTTAAGTCAGGGTTCGCACGAGGTGCTTGATATACTTGAATTTTGAAGGGAAGTACTGCAATACCTTGAAAATAGCCCCTTTTTTAACAAAGTGCTTGAAAGGTCCTTGAAATTCAAATGAACCACATAACGCTGACTTATATTTTACAGTTTTGTTCATCATTTGTTCCTCCATATAATTAAATTTCTTAGAATCAGAAATCGCTAGTCAATGTCACAATTGGCCCCAGACAGCCAATTAAATCAAGCAAGAGGTGGGATTTCCTACTTTACCACTTTTCTCATTTCAAGTTTTTCCCCCCGTCCCGTCGCTTCAAATCGTTGAATATGTGCATGACTAGTTTTAAGAGAGACGGGCATTGTGTGAAGTCCTTGAAAATGAAAAAGTAGTACTTGAAAGTCCTTGAATTTCATTTTGTAATGTCATTGTCTAATGTCTTTCCTTTGTACTTTTTTGCCAGTATGGATGTCAAATAGGTCTTAAATTACATTCATAATGGTCTTAAAGTCTTAAATTTAACTAGTTGAAACCTGCAGAAATCCCTGGGTACATCTTCAGCTGTCCAAAAACAGTCACAAGGCTAAAATAACTTTTTTTTTTGTGAGGAGTGTGAGACCTCTTCTTGCATATAGACATATCTTGGATAGGGACAGTTGTGCTCCATGTGGATGCTAACACAATAACAGACCAGATCAAGCGAAAGGTAAAGAAAAACGTTTTATTTCTCTGTCGGTATCCTGTCAGACAGGATTTATTTCTCTGTCGGTATCCTGTCAGACAGGATTCTGTCAGAGGTCTCACTCCTCACAACAACAATCGGAGCCTGTCAGTGGCAAAAAAAAAAAAAGATTTTAGAGGACTATACACTTGCCCAAAGCCTCGCGTTTTAGACGGATTTGCTAAGCTAAGCACTAGTAGCTACGGACTCGGTCTATACCGGACCAAATATCAAAAAGTTGTTCCCACGAGTCAGTTAGACACACGGTCATGGGAAAATAGGATCCAGGTTGAAAAATACCGATGTTTATCCTTTAAATTCACGTCTCCCTTTTTGCCTCCCATCAGGTCAACCAATGGCTCACCTGGCTGGAGACAGCGGAGGAGGAGGAGTCTGAGGAAGAAGCAGATTGAGGAAAACCAACCCAGAAAGACATCATGGCGTTAGAAGATCCACCTTTTATTACACTTGCCTTCCCCTTCTTAAACTCCATGCTTAATTTAACCACTACAACATTGCACTCGGCTGCTTTATGTCTCGCAAATCTAAAACAAAAGTGCGTAGTCGCAGGAGCCTCGTGCGTTACCAACCGTGCCTCCTGTACCACAAGGCCGAGAAGCGTCGTTTAATCTCGTTGCTGATTGGATGTTGATGTGGGTCGGTCATGATCGCCTATATGAAGTCTGGAGTGGCTCAACCATGTTTGTTAGTTGTTTTTTTTGTTTGTTTTTTTCGCGCCAACTGTAATTGTTTTATATTGTTTATTTTTTATGGTATTGCATGTTTTCATTTCCACTCTTTAATTTGTTACTGATTTGACCCTTCCCTATTCAGAAACTTTTTTTTTTTTTTAAGATGCGGGTAGGATTTTCCCCATTAATAAACCCCTGTCAAATTGGCGGCGCTGTATTCTAACACAATGCGTCGTTACGAATCATAGCCTCCAGTCGGCAGTACACTACGAGGGTCGGATGCTTACGGGGGGGTTGTTGCGTTGACAATTTGATCGCGATCCACATGGTGAAAGTCCTACACGTTATCTAACCTCTAAATAAGCCCTCATTTCTGAGTTCTGACTGCAAGGAGGCCCACTCAAGTGAGAAGCGTACGCTGGCCAAACAATTTGTAAAGAATTAAGGTGTTTAGTCAACCTACGCTTTAGTAAAACCCCATTTTATTTGTTTTAAAAAGGTGCTTTTCATAGTCACAACCACCGAGCATCTTCAAACTTTTTTTTTTTTTAGATAGTAAAAAAAATATATTCCCTGTACTAGAACGTGAGTGGTTTGCAATACTCATCCTCCAAATGTTACAATATTTTAAAAACTAATCATTGGTGTGCTGTCGTACTGTTTCGAAGTTGCCTGTGTTTCTACCTCTTAGTTAGATGGGCTTTTGTTTTTTTTGTTTTTCTGTGCTGGGATAATGAAACCTAATAAGAACCTAGAGCCCAAGCAAATGCTTAAGTATTTGATTTAGTCTTGGCCTAATTGCACAATAAATATCGAGGCTGACTTTTCCTATGAAGCTTCACGCGGTTTACAAGTACTAATATTTAAGAACGGAAGAAAAAAATGTTGTTGTTTTTTAAATTGGGACACCTCAGCATCGTCTTTGTGAAATGTGCCCGTTTAGAAGGTGGGGTCGAGTGATTCGTCTCACCCAGAAAGTTGGAGTGACGGTGTGACCGTCGAGTAGAAAAATGAAACGAGTGAATTTTATCCTCTTATTTTAATTGGCAAAATAAAAGCAAACCTTTAAAGTAATGTTGTATTTGACCTGCCCCTCATTGAAAGAAAGTCTAGCTTAAAAAACAACTAAGGAGTTAACTTACCCCGACAATTATTTAGCCGGTGTGCTCACAAGCCATGTTTCTAAGATGGATTTGGATTATGTTGTAAGGTATTCATAAATACTGTGCACCTCTGTTGCTTTAATGTCAATAAAGTATATGAGCACCGAAACCTCTTTACGTTTATTAATCTACAGATGGGTGGTTTGTTACATGTATTTTTACAAGCATCAACCTGCTTCACACTAGTGGTGGGAAGTTGGGATCTTTTTTCAGACTCAGATCTTCAGATCTCGTTCAATTAAATGAACAAATCTTTTCGAGTCGGATCATGTTAATTTGCGCACGGGCAAATCGAATCGGATTATTGAAATAATGAGCATGTGCAAATCCAAGAAGAACAAAATAAACGAAATACTCGCTGATTTGGGTTGTAGATACCGGATCATTGAAGTAATGTGCATGTGCAAAACGAAGAACGAAATGAACAATCCACTAGCAGTTACAAATCGCATGTACCGGATCGCGCAAAAGATTTGTTCAAAAACAATGAATCGTTCATGGATCGCCCAACACTACTTCACACAATGTTTCAAGAGGTCTACCATCATCCCCATACCCAAAAAGCCAACACCAGCCTGCCTTAACGACTATCGCCCAGTCGCACTCACCTCTGTGGTGATGAAATGTTTTGAGAAGCTGGTCAAGGCCTACATCTGCTCCTCACTGCCCAGCACCCTGGACCCTTTACAGTTCGCGTACCGGCCCAACAGATCCACCGAGGACGCCATTGCTCATATACTCCACACTGTCCTATCCCATCTGGACAAGAGCAAGGGGAAAGTGCTGAACTATGCGAGACTGCTGTTCATCGACTATAGCTCAGCCTTTAACACCATCCTTCCCTCCATCCTCGTCACTAAGCTCAGGGACCTGGGGCTAAGCAACGCCCTCTGCAGGTGGATCCTGGACTTCTTGACGAGAGACCTCAGGTGGTGAAGGCGGGCAGGCACACTTCATCCTCCCTCACCCTCAACACAGGGGCCCCCCAGGGCTGTGTCCTGTCCCCACTGCTG
>CABFOS010141331.1:0-11151 GCA_900660315.1 Diretmoides pauciradiatus
TTGTTATTATTATTATTATTATTATTATTATTATTATTATTATTATTATTATTATTATTATTATTATTATTATTATATACCTGAGAACCATTGAGTGAAAGTTGTATTTCGTACTGAACAACGTAGACCATTGGGGTCATTGGGGACATGATGGACTGAGTGATAGAATCCATTTGACTCTATTGCAGATATCTAACATCTATGTGTAAAAAAGGCAGAAAATCAAGTTGCTTTGCTTTGATTTCTGATGTGTTACATGCTGCTCCCGGTTTCAGGTATTACTCTTAGGGAAATTCTCTTGTAGTAATACATTCAGCTGGATATGGGCCTGATATCTCATACTAGTTTCGTTATCAGTGCACTCCCAGGTGTGAATAAGTCCTGTCTGTCTCCATGACCCTCGTGATCTGTGAAGTAATGCTGAGCTGAACGACACCATTTGACTGCTTCATGGGGTGGACTGGGAATGGGCGGATCTGTGGTGTTTCTTGAATGCCAATTTAGCGAGAAAATGCTTTCAATTTATTACACATACTGGTATATTATGACATTTTCATAGATATAGGTACAAGCCCAAAGGTGGAAATTATGATTTGTATTGTCATCTTCTGCATCATGTTGTAAATTGTGATCTGTATTCATGCTGTAATGTCTTTTTATAATATAATATCTCTTCATAATGGATCCTTTTAGCTACATAGACATGGATTCAATAATACACATGACTTTGAACACAGGCTAGTAATAATCTGGGTAATTTCTAGGCTACTGACCGATGTGAGATGCTAAACCACTTTCCACACGGACAGTCGGTTCAGATAAAGATCTGTCTCTGTGATTCAGACTCTATTCAAACCGTCAAAAGTTCAGAGGCGTTGACTAGCTGGATTTCACAACCCCGATCAATGATAAGTAGTTAGCTAGAGGTCGCCCACAAACCATCTCAGAGCTGGAGAATGGTTGCCTTTAACATTAATGGGGAGGTTTTACTGATACAGGCTCCAGTTGTGACAGTAAGGACAACCGCTCTGTTAACTCTGGGAATGAGGTTATCTAGGTTATATAACTGGGTGAGTGTTATCAGAGAGAGATTCTTTCCAGATTTGTTAGATTACATTTGGGCAGCATGGTGACCTGCAATTTCCCCACAGGGATCAATAAAGTATCTATCTATCTATCTATCTACCTATTAGTCAGACCCTCCTCTAAGGGTTCAGGCCTCCATGTCAGCAAACCTCCAGCCTGCTGCTGTTCAGCAAGACACCGAATCCCTATTAACTCCAGCAGTCTGTGGTCTGCAGTGTATCTAAAGGTCCCATATTATTCTGTTTCATGATTTTGTTTTCAAATCTGCTATTGTTCATGATACGAATAATGTTTTGATTAAATGAATTTGAAAGCCACATTTTTTCACAGGCAGAGCAGTCCCAATACTGGACCATGATTGGCCGACAACACCAGCTCCTCTAATTCAAATAAAGTAAACCTGCTGAGTGGAGGCTTTCCAGTTCAAATGCTTCAAAGTGACCTGATTGAAAGGATTTTAGTCATTCTTTAGTGAGGGGAGCCAATCAAGACCGAGTCCAGTTGTGTTCATTGGAGTTGGTTTGAAACTGCCTTGCTTTAAAACTTTTTTTAAATGCAATAACTTTACATTCAAAAGAACTTTAAATAAAAACACTGTCTTGATTAAACATCTTTGCTCACCCATGGAACGCCTCAGTGCTACATTAAAGGGGAATGACAACTCTTTCTATAATATTTGGCAACCCTTTCTTGATTATCTTCCTGGTGATCTGGTTGACCTACTGCAGAAAGGGTGCCCGCGCTTTGTTTTCACACATAATTCATAGACATTGGTTTTATTTTCATATACTTTTTTTGCCTTTGACGTGATTTTAATGTATTAGGTGTAACTTGTATGTACAGTAATGCAACCCATGTATGCTAACCACTGTATTTTTGTTTTGTAACTTGGCAATACCTGTGCTGCCTTCACTGTTCTTTTGTGAAAAAAATAAATAAAATATAATATTTAAAAAAAAACAAAAAAAACATCTTTGCTCAAATATGTATACAAAGAGAAGAATTCATGTAACATGGGACCTAATATGAGTAAGTGCAGGATCCTCTAAGTCGTTGCTGCCCCCTGTTGGTTGTGGTGGTGTATTGTCCTCCAGGGCAGTAGGGGGCGCTGCTGCCGGTGCGACGGGCTGTTTAAAGAGGAAGCCACCAAGAAGTCAAGTTTCCGCATCAGATAGTTGCTGACTCAGGAGGAAGAGGGAAAGAAAATAAATCCCCCCAAAATGGTGAGTTAATTTTACCAATATGTAATCGGTATAACTAGTCTGCATGTGTACTAATGTATATCGAGTCTACTCGGGGTTTTATAGCAGTTAGATGGGCAGATGATGTCGGATACTTTCGGCTTCCCGCTTTGCCGGTTCCGTGAGCAGCTTTTGCTCCAGCGTGGCGCTATGGCCGATGAAGCCACATCAGACTTCGTGCACCTAGCTAGCGATCTGTTCTGATTATTGATAATGAACTACAGCAAACGTGCACTTATCGATACCATTGAGCTTAAGACCCAGAACGGTGTCATGAGAAGTAAGTTAACGTTAGTGCTAATGGTTTCGGTGTCTCGAGCCTGCATGAAACCCTCGTGGTATAATAATGTCATTTCCTCCTGCTCTTCACAGGGCTTCGTCAAAGTGGTCAAGAACAAGTCTTACTTCAAGAGGTACCAGGTGAAGTTCAGGAGGAGGAGAGGTAAATGACAACTCCCTGCATTGCACACCATCTAAATGACCTGGATATCCACCATGCTTTGGGAACTCCACATGCATTATGTACACATTTGAGTAACTAGTCAACATCATGAGCCTTGAATGTGACCTGATATTAACTTTGCAGAGGGGAAAACCGACTACTTTGCCCGGAAGCGCCTGGTTATCCAGGACAAGAACAAGTACAACACGCCCAAGTACCGAATAATTGTCAGGTTCTCCAACAGGGACATCTGTTGTCAGGTCAGTGACCGATTGCCTGAGTGACATTCACATGAAACGTTTTGGAAAAGGCCTGACTTTACCCTCATCCTCGCCTTCTTTGCTCATCTTTTCCAGATTGCCTATGCAAAGATTGAGGGAGACCAGATAGTGTGTGCGGCCTACTCCCACGAGTTGCCCAAATATGGCATCACTGTAGGCCTAACAAACTACGCTGCGGCCTACTGCACCGGCCTGCTCCTGGCTCGCAGGGTAAGAGGTAACACACGCACTAGAGAAAGTTGCTGATATCAGCATTAGTCTGCCTTTGACACCTGAATCACCACGTGCTCGCTACAGTGCTCTAGTGCAGTGGTTCTCAATGGGTCTGGCCGTGGGACCCACATTTTTCCATGGTCATTAAGTCAGTGACCCACTTTTATAGAATTCAAACCAAGAAAATGTATTCATTACTTTTTTTAAGATAAAATAAACCAATATTATCATCCCTGCATTCAGAGCACATTACTCTAGCAATAACAAACTGATCCTGCAGGGTTTCCCGCACAAAATTGGTTAGTGGAGGGGGAGGCAGCAACGTGTTACTGTGAAAGTCAAAACAGGAAGTAGTTTCGATTCCCCCCGGCCTTGTGACTCACTATTTCAGTTAATTACCTCGACGCAACAGGCAGACACCAATCAACCACTGTCATCTGTTCTGGGACGGATCCTGACAGCATCTCACATTTTAACTAGAGTCTAAACACAAGAGTCACACACATTGTGCCGGTAGCGTGTCGAAGTGTCCTTGAGCAAGACACTGAACCCCTCACTGCTCCCGACGAGCAGGTTGGTGCCTTGCATGGTTGCTGCCGCAGTCGGTGTATGAATGTGAGTGAATGTGAAGTGTATAAATTGTAAAGCGCTATACAAATACAGTCCATTTACCATTTAATCTGTGGAATAAGCTTTTAATTCTTGCATATGGATTGCATAGATGGAGTCCTAAAATGAGTTTCATTTTCAGTTCCTTGGTGAGCTCAGTCTGGTGGATTCAGAGCCCTCCCTGAAGTACCTACCGTCACAGACAGCTGCTGCAGCCTACATTGTGGCTAACCACACGATCACCTGCGGCACCTGGGTAGGTTTGACGTAAAATGTTTTCTGGAACACAACGGGGGGAAACCATCTGTTTTCTCTTAAGTTTTACTTAATCTCTAAATTAGTATTAATGAGTATAATCTGAGAACAGAAAAGATGACTTCCTGTACTAATTCATTGGTTTTCGCTGAGTGACAAGCCGGCAAGATGACTCGAGTTATTCCATTCCCCCCTTCAGCCCAAGTCTCTGGCAGAGATGACCGGCTACTCCCTGGAGGACCTGATGCCATGTGTCCAGGATCTGCACCAGACGTACCTGAATGCTGCTCAGCACGCCCAGCAGTCTGTCAGGGAGAAGTACAAGGGCCCAAAGTAAGTGGGGTCGCTAATACAGTTGCTCTGGGTTATTAGAGCCAAATTATCTTGGTTGAATGTTTTCATTTACATTTGCATTTTTGTTCCAGGTACCACGAAGTCTCAAAGATCGAACCACCGACTAAATTGCTGTTGAAATGATTCGCCTCTCACCCATTTGCTATTGAGTTGTATCTCTACACTCTTTTTAAATTTTTTTTAATTTTTTTTTTTACAAAGTGCATTAAGCCACAACTCTAATGACGTGGAGCTGGATAATTAGTGAGGTTTTAATGCTATTTTTATATCTGCATTCCAGAAGAGGATTGTTCTTAATACCTGATGCTACCGTGAAATTTGTAACTTAGTTAATCAAGCAGTTTAAAGCAGTTTTAATCATTTCTCTTCATCACAGGACAAACATGGTCTTGAGTGCCACTTGCTGTAAAGTGAACGTTCTTTCTGCAGTCTGTCTTTAACAAGACCTGTGAATATATTCACACCTAGATGAACTAAGTGGTTGATGGTTTCCGGAGCAAACTTCATTTTATACTGGTATGTCTTTAGAAGGATGTAGCCCCCCAAAATCACTCTCTCACGGGGTGCAGAACAAAGCAACTTGCTTTTTCTCTTATGTCAATTGCCTCCTTAAATGGTGTGTTTTTGAAGGTCACCGCTTTTCAATCAAGGCTTCTTCTGCTCTGTAAAATATGGCTCTTGTAAATAAAGTTCCTTTAAGTAAAGACTGTTTCCTTCTCACTTCTGTCTGTTTGAGCTCTTGGGGGCAGCAGAGCACCAGTATTGGGTCTATCAGGATTCTTTACAGTGATGGGAGAAACATGGGAGCTGATTGCAATTATTTACACCATTGACAATAATACCACAAAGCTTTTGACAACTGAGTGGAAAATTCTGCAATAGCTAAACTTTAGTATCCATAAATGGTAATGGAGCAATGTGGAGGTACCCCACACACACAATTTCTTAGCATTCCTCAAAAGGGCTTCAACTTCTTTTGACTTAGACTGCAATTTATTGATGTATGGTGTTCATGATTCCTATGGTCCTGGAATTCAATGTTTTCCAGGTCTGGGAATGCTATTGGAAAGTGGTACGGGTGTCTAGTTTAGAAAAGGTCTTTCAAACTGTTGAATGTGACGCTTGTTCCACTCTGAGTAATAAAAACTCCTAAGTGAGACCTGGGACACTTAGATCAGCTATTCAATCTAAAAATGACATTTGCAACAAACATTGCCAGAAGTCATGGAATTTGATTAGCAGGAAGGTATATGACCCCTAGGTGTTTGCATTTTATTACTTTGAGGCTTGAGCTTCGGAGGCTCTTAAAAGAAAGTTTATCCAATGCCGTTCGACATCCGTACTATCAGTCATAATTGGGGCCGGTCACCCTTGCATTTCAAAGCCCATGGATTTGTGTCTGGTTAAATGTGAAGGGTTTCATCCCTGGTAGGAGCAAGGTTAAGTGTAAATGAGAATTGAAAGCATCTCAGGAAAATCTTCATTTCCGTCACTGGCAGAATTACCCCAGGTGACGACAGTTAAATCTGTGTGTGGTAGTTGCTTGTTTTACTGAATTCTGTTGAGTGGATCTTGATTGAGATAAAATACGAGCAACCATTTGTTGTATATACCGGTAGCAAAGTTTGATTTATGCTCTGCACTCATCTCATTTGATTTTCTCACTGAAAGTGAAGTAAAAGCAAAGGTAGCCAATGGCATTCAGACCCCCTCCCCCCCTCCTCTCTCTCTCCCTGTCTCCCTCATAAATTGTGAGGCTGGCATTGTATTAGGAGTCTGGCAGGAGAGAGGAGCGCAGCAGATAGATTTCCTGCTTTCATTGTCAGGAGAATGCACTGCTCAAAGACCCTGCGCTCTCTCTCCGGCTTCTCTTCAACACACCTCTGACCAACCGGAGAATTAAACCATGGAAACAAAGGGGACTTTTATAACATAGCCAGCCCACTTCAAAGATGGCTCTCACATCTAACCTTTGAGAAGATCCAGGTTTGGGAAGCCCTCCACAGCCCTTTGGAAGAAGAGGGGAGGGGGGGTCCCTGACTAAGCCCATGCCCTCCCCCAGGAAGTTCCTGGTGGCGTCCACCTCGCTGCCCCTCACGCCGCTGGGCTGGGGCTGGAATCTGACCTTGTATTTTGGGATGCTCCTCGTCCTCCTGGTGCTGATGCTGCTCCTGCTCTGGATGCTCCACAAGCAGCTGAGGAACTCAGTGGGGAACTCGCTCCTGCAGCCGGTGCGCTCCTTCAGACAGCCATGCTTCGGTCAAAGGAGTCAGGATGTGCTGTGAAAAGGGACATTTCTACCTAAAGATGACACGGGACTGAGGAGGAGGAGGAGGAGGAGAGCTTGAATGTGCCTTGCGGGTTTATGTAAGAAATGAAGATCCACGTAACTTTGTGATTTGTTTTGGTATGGACTTCAATGTAGGCTGTATATACATATAACATGTTAAGACCGAATAAAATGGCTCATGTTCGTATTGGAGTACCACTGTCGATCATTTTAACAAGTATTAAGGCGCGTTCACACACCAGCCTTGTTTAGTCCGGTTGAACCCTGGAGCGGTTAGTTTGGAATCGAACTCTGGTGCGGATCAGACAACCGGTCAGCCTGGAAGGGGTGGTTTGGTCTGGCTGTTATCAAGTGAAGTCTGGAGCGTTCATGAACCAATCACAGGTAGTCTACCACTTTATGGGTTAAATTGACTAATATCAATCCGGTAATAAGAAATAAAGTTATTCCAAACGGGAAGGAATAGGAGAGAAAAGCAAATCATGGGAGAAGTTATCAAAAATAATTTTCTCTCTTGTGTGAAAGAATAAAAAGCCTTTGTTGAGGAGAGGAGGTATAGAGGAGAGGAGAGGGGAGGGAGAGGAGAGGAGGTATAGAGGAGAGGAGGCATAGAGGAGAGGAGAGGAGGTAGAGAGGAGAGGAGAGGTTCCATCTTTTGTGCTGTTTCACTCATGTGTTGATGTATGGATCACTCTATTATTCTCAGATATTCTCTGGTAGGATCTCATCAGAGCCAGTCCTCTGATGGAGAGCGTCATGTCTGTGTTATTAAATGATTTATACCCGCAGTATTCCAGCCGTTCATATGCACGGTCCTCTAAAGTCTGCTGCTCCAGATCAACACCAACATGAACACAACCTAAACGGTGCTCTGTGGTGTAGCCAGGTAGAAATTCTGCAGGGGTTGTTGTCTTTTTACCCATCAATTGTTTGACCAGTAATCAAACGACATTTCCAACCACATCGCTTTTGTTTACTATTTCTGGACCATTTGAGTTGGAGCTTTGTGAAAGCAAACCGGACCAATTAAACAATTAAGGAAACAGTGTGAATGAGCTCGCCCTAAATAAGCATGATATTGGGAATCCGCGTCCTGATTAGAAGGTGTATGTTATGCAGCAGCTTCTGCACTACACATTCATTTCTTTCATCTTTCTGATGAATTTACAGAGCCAAACTCACACATCTAAATTGCCGACTAAAAGAACAAGATCAAATTTGCATCTTGATTCATGATGATTAAAGCGACGCATTCAGGAAGCCAATTTGCACTCCTCTCATCTCATTGGTGAATTGGCAGGGGGCAGATATTGAACAAATGTCGCCAATGAAAAATATGAAAGTTGCTGTGTCATTTGTTTTCTGAAGTCCTGTGTGTCAATGAGACCCTTGAGGCAAAAGGATAATATCAGCAACACACACATGGTTGGGGGGGTTGAGACAAGAGAGAACAGTCTGCTTACTATCTTGTTTACCATGCCCCGATGTAGACATTTGCTGCACCTTAAAACACTGGGTCTCAACACTCACCCCCCAAACTCACTACTCAGAGTCCCTCTCTCTACCTACAATACAGACAGTCACTGAGTTCTGGACAAAATCATATCTAACAATAAAACTATTCTCAGATTTGCGTCTGAGAGACAACATCTCATCCAATAGGATCCGTGGACCCAAATGTGGACTAAATTTGCTTGATATGAAAGAGGTTGAGAATAACTGACTTAAAAGATCACACTATTCACTCAGAATAACTTAGTCCTTCAGCCATTAGTGGGAGGTGTCCAGGCTGTCTTTGATTGAATAGTCTGCGAGCGATCAATATCTCCTTAGCCCTGAGGGGAACATTTGATCTGTTATTCAGTCACACAATAACAAAACACACGCCTTATGTAAATGTAACGCGTCAGCAACCTTTGCTTGGTTAGGTTTGGACAGAATGACGTCATGGGTTCCCACCGGAGAATGAAATCACTTAATCAAATTGTAGAAATTCGCCTGACGGGATGCCAGTTTCTTCCCCCCCTCTCAAGACAATCCATCCAATTAACAATTTGTGTGTCAGCAGGTGGCTGTCACCAAGCCATCAAGCTTATTTTGTGACTAGCTCAGTCTAAAAACCCTCTGCTCACTTCAGTGAAGAGACAGACCTATATATTAATAAGATCTGACATCACAGACAGATCCCATGACTCTACATTGTTTGCAGTGAACGGTGTGAGACCCCTGCAGCCTCACCCAGCCGAGACATAACATTCAGGTGACAAACGTCCTGACTCGGTCATCTGCAGGGCTTAATAAACATGTGTCTGACCTTTGACAGTAACCTCATTACCATCTCCATCCTCCTCTAATGGGCTTGAGACAACGCCTGCCATGTCCCTGAATGCAACATGTGTGAGTCGCCTTTTCTTTATCCCCTGAGAGATATAGGGGAGATCTCAATTTTGTCTCATTTTGAGATCACCTTTATCTGAAATGTTTCTCCTAAAAGAAAAGAGCAACGAGGAGACATCACAGAGAGAATGATTCTTTCAAAACAAACTATTCAGGATGTATTTTTTTGCCTTTAGAGAGAGAGAGACAGGAAAGATGAGGGATGACATGCAAGGTCCCCGGCTGGATTCAAACCCAGGATGTTGGGATGTTTATGAGATAAAGATGCAACCATGTGGCATATGGTAATGAGCTACTACTCTATGGCTGTTGGCCCCATGGCGTCAATAGAAAAATGCAACAGTATTGAGTTTTCTCTGAGATCTTTCTCTAATCTTATGGTTGATATTCAAATAAGACTTACCTGATATCATTTGGAGAGCTCTTGTTTTGATCAGAGTGAGATCATCATGAGCTGTGTGTGAATTTAAATTTGAGACATCAAATTTTGGTCTCATTTTAGCATTAAAAGCTCATTTGTGTGTCAGGAGACATAAAAGGTATACAGTATATATGAGATCTTTCTTGGATCTTGCTTTCCTATGGGGAGGTGTTAAAAGAAGATTAATTGAGAGATTCTGGTGGGGAAGAGATAAAAACACTTAATGTGATGTGAGGAAAGATTAGAAGTGAGAATTTCCCTGAAGGAAACCACAACAATGTTTAATATCCTCTACCACCAGCTCTCGGGGCCTCTGGTTGCATTCTGGATTCTTAAGAGGGAGATTCTGGTAGACAGAAGATCAAACACTTGCAATTTTTTTTTATTAAAAAAAGACCAAGGCTCAGGAGAAGGAAATAAAATCTCATGGTTTAGACCTTATTCCCACGGGGGCCATTTTGAACTTGCATTACATGGGACATGCTACAGAGCAAGTACAGTCCAGCTATGTCCTTAAGGAATAAGACCAACATTTATCATTTTACAGATCCTGCACTGAAAATTGTATTAGAAATGAATAGATCTCAGAGGAATATAGCTTCACATTTCAAGGTAATACATTTGGCTGACTATAGCTACCAGAATCTAGTCTAGGTAGTATCTAACTATCCTTGCTCAATTTATCCAGTCGTAGTTTTAGTTAGCTAAGTGACTAAGGTTTATCTGAAGTCCTCACATATAACACTGGTTTTATATAAATGCCACTCTCCCCATATGAATTCAAAATGGCAGATGAGTTGAATAAATGTTTTGGTTTCTTATTGTGAAATCCATGAGGAATCTGTCTCAGTCCTTCAGTCTACAGCAGCGGCGTCCAGTTTGGTGTCCGCGGGCCAAGTTTGGCCCACGCTCCCTTTGTTTTGTCCTGCCATGGCATTTAATAAACTGATACGTATTCTCTTCTTATATTTAAAGTGCTCTCAAATCCTAACCGTGATGACTACAAACATACATTTTGTGCAGCTAAAAAGTACATGAGTTTTACGGCAATGTACAGCACAATGCTACTTCCCTATTAAATTACGTATGTGTAGTTTATTTCGGTCCATACAACAAAACATGACAATACACACATAGGCTACATTGAGTTGTGGCAAGAAGGGCCGAAAAGGTGTAGGCTGAAGCCTTAGCTTATTCCGCCTACCCTATGAAAATAAAAGAAAATTATAAAAACAAAACAAGTTAATGCAGTTTCAATCATGATGTTAAACTAAATAGCAAACAGACAGAATTTTAGAAAGATATTTACAATGATCGTGTTTGTATGTAATACATACATATATACATATATGTGTGTATATATATACATACGTTTCAATATACCACCTATATACCATCAATGCAGTTCTTAAAGGGTGGCAACAAATGCATTGGTCCTTGTTTATTTCATTTGGTTTTGGTTAATCATTATACAAAATTTTGTTTGATTTTATTGGTGGTTAGAATAGTTTGTCATAATGTTTTGTGTTTATTGAGTATCTGATTTTTAAACATCTTTTTGA
>CABFOS010141332.1:2161-13459 GCA_900660315.1 Diretmoides pauciradiatus
GGGAAATGCGACGTCAACTCCCATCAATGCTCAAGGGGTGTGTGTGTGTGTGTGTGTGTGTGTGTGTGTGTGTGTGTGTGTGAGAGAGAGAGAGAGAGAGAGAGAGAGAGAGAGAGAGAGAGAGAGAGAGAGAGAAAGAGAGAGAGAGAGAGAGAGAGAGAGGACTGGACAGACGAGGAGGTTAGGCTCTTGTAATAGCTCTGTCATTTCTTCCTCTCAGCACTAAAGGTCTAGGAACAACACACACACACACGTCTACTCACAATACAAAATAACAGCAGTGTGTGTGGGTGTGTGTGGGTGTGTGTGTGTGTGTGTGTAGCCATGTTAGAGCAGGTGTTTCACACGCTTGGAGCGGATTGAAATTGAAGGTCAGGCAAATGCCAGAGCACGAACCCTGTTCCACATCCTGTGTGTGTGTGTGTGTGTGTGTGTGTGTGTGACTTAAACGAGTAACATGGTGGTTTGAATGTGTCAGTTATCTTGATGTAACATCAAAGTGAATGTGTCCGTCAATGTTGTTATTCAGTCATTTTTAAGTATAAGGGCGTTCAAACCTAAAGTTTCGTTTCCTTAATGAACCAATTAGAAGATGAAACGTTCTTGTCCGGTTTGCATCACAAAGACCAGAAACTCAAACCGTCCAGAAATTGTAAACAGACGTCATGTGATTGTAAACGTCTGGTGATTATTGGTCAAACAACTGGAGGGTAAAAAGATAACAAACCCTGAGCTCCACCATGGATCAGCGTTACGTTCTGGTCATGTTGGTGTTGATCTGGAGCAGATCCGCAGAATTTAGACCAGTGGTTCTCAACCAGTGGTCCGGGGACCAGCAGTGGTCCTTGAGGGGGTTCCAGGTGGTCCCCAGCTAAACGATGGATAGTTGGGAACCAAATGGACCCTTATAGGTCTGTAACTCTTGTGTACAAATGAAACCAAATGGACCCATACTTCGTTTCATTTGAGTTAAATTATTGTTAAACATCTGCATTACTTAATTTACAAGAAGTTTATACAATTAGAGAATGTAGAAGAATTGTTACTGTGATCAAAGTTTGTCTGTTATCTCTCTACCACATCAATACAATGTTGGAATTCTGGGCTAAATCTGATCCAACAATAACTAAATATTCTATGTTTTGGGTCTGAGAGGTGAAATCTCATCAAATGGTTCTAATGAGACTAAATAATGGTTCTTGATATGAAAAAGGTTGAGAACCACTGGATCAGACTAAAATTTCATCATGAGTTAGGTTTATATAACCCCATGTGCTCTGCTCTTCATGTTCCATTCAATTTTAGAAGTGATCTAGATCTTACATCCCTGGGCACCTTACAAGCGACTTCCTCTTCCAGACCGATCATTTAGTTTCTAGTATTCATGGTCTTTTTTTTTTTAAAGGAGAATCCAGAGTCCTCCACAGACGAGCTGTCCGCTGTTTTTCCTCGTTTTCTCCCCAATATAGTCATTTTGCCAATTCCCCCTGTCTAAGTGATCCTCTGTCAGTCTGGGGAGGGTGTAGACGGTCATTTTTCATATCAATTGTTTGTCATATCCTGTCGGCAAGCAAGCTAACACATCGCGTTTGTCAAGCAAATACCTTAAACAAAGCAATCGGACTGTAAAACGGTCGCGGGTGACCGGCGCCCGGAAGAGAAAGTCGTTTTACAGTCCAATTGCTTTGTTTAATGTATTTGCTTGACAAATGTGATGTGTTCGCTTGCTTGCTGACAGGATATGGCAAAATAGACCAGATAACCCAAAACTAGTGGTCGTTGCTCCCAGAGGCTCGGACGCTCGTTAGACTTTATCGCCTACATGCTCTTTTCAAACTAATTGGCCTTGTTTTTGAAGATGAGCTTCCTCATGCTGACTACAGTCTATTGGAGAAACTCTTAACTTACCGTCTGCATCAGCGTGGACTCTGAGTTGGCCACCAGAACAAACACATCAGCATCCAGGCAGAACTTGTCGATCCAGCTGTCCAGCTCTGTGGTCACGTCGATGCCCGGGCTGTGGAGGAGGGACAGGAAGCGCTGGTGAAAGGTGAAATCAACCTGCTAATGGTAGTTCAGGGCAAATACGATTGAAGACTTTTGGATGTTCATGAAATATAGGAATATAGATTTTACACAACCACTTAAGACTCGGTTGGTTATGACTGTACACGGTGTATGACAAAAAATACATTATGGAAACGAAAAGTATGTTTGTGCTCCTTTATCCAAGAGACACAGATCATTATGTGCCCAGCTCCGCTCTGGGATCTTGCTGTTAAATCTGTCTGCGCCAGCAGGCTGCGCTGGCCAGAGAGAAGATTTATGCCTGTGTGCGTCATCACCCAACCCATGACCATATACGGGACTGATTGATGCGCACCAGAGGCGCGCTCCAGGTATATACCTGGCCACCAGAGACGCGCTTTGCGCGCACCTTTGTTCCAGCTCCCCTTTCCCCCAAGTCTTAGGTTGTAAATTAATAGGCAATAAAAGAAAATAATTGTAAAAAAAATGCTAAGAATGGTCTGAACATCTTTCCTGCACTTACAAACTGGTGCCGAAACCCGAGGAAAAGAAATGAAATGAAATGAAAAAGACGATTCAAGATTGAAGCTGCGCCGAAAGACAAAGGAACCCCCATGACGGACATTCCCAGATTGAAACGAGTATGAGGGGTGGTAAGAGCAGCTACAGCCAGACTTTTACATACAATTGACGGGGAAATATCGAAGCAGGAGCCGGATCTTGATGTTTTGGAAGAATATATGGAACTGTTGATGAGAAAGGAACAAAGTCTAGTTGAATATGACAGACATTAAAGCAGAGGTTGAAGAGGAGGATTTGGATGATGAAATAACTTCTGCTCTAGAATATATGGATGGCATAAGCACACGGAAAACAAGGATCAAACAGGTATCGCGCACAGAGGGAAATTCAAGCCAAGGGTCAGGCCGACAGAATCAACTACCAAATCACAGTCACGGTTAAACTTCCCAAACTTGTCATACAAAGGTTTGCTGGAGAGATAAGTGAATGGCAAGGATTCTGGAGTCAATATGAGACCGCCATACATAAGAACGACAGTTTAACCAAATCAGACAAGTTTAATTCCTAAGTGGAACAGCCGCCAGCACTGTAGCAGGCTTTGCTTTGTGAGATGATAATTATGATTCTGCAATTCAAATGCTAACAAGCCGATTTGGCCGTAAAGATTTGGTGATTAATGCGCATATGAATAAATTATTAAATTTGACTCCAGTAAAGAGGGCCACAGATGTAGCGGCCTTGCGTAAATTGTATGATGACTGTGAAGTGCAGGTGCGCAGCCTGGACGCGCTCGGTGTTGTACCTGACGCATATGGGAGCCGCCTGTGTCCCATACTGCTCAAAATGATTCCAGAAGAAATCGCTCTTGCATTCACCCGAAAGGAAGCTGACCAAGAGCTCAAAGCAAAGGAACTGATGGAATTTTTGAAATTGGATGTGGAAAGCAGAGAGAGAACAGCTAATCTCACTCAAAGAAAAGAGAGTTTCCAATATGAGAAAAAGGGAATGCGCCATGAACGGGAGCGCGACAAGGAGCGCAGAACGAGACGATCATATGGCAACACAGCTTCAGCTGCGACATTTCACACATGGAGTCCAAATGAGGAAAATGACTGTCTGTTCTGTGGAAGAAATGATCATTGGTCTCGAGAATGCACAGAGTTTACTGTGGATATCAGGAGAGAAAAACTGAAATGGTTTGGGAGATGTTTTTCATGTCTTGGCCCCAGACACATCGCGCGTAATTGCAAAGTGCACGGCATTGTGTGTCAGTTGTGCGGCAAAAGACATCATAAAACAGTTAGTGTGCACCAAACAAAACGTGTTCCAAGTGATAAAAATAATTAATCAGATCCCACAGATGCTGTAGTCTCAGTTTCTCCGTGTAATGCTGAAGGCAACACTGTATTGTTACAAACTGCTACTGTTTGGATAGATGCGCCTAAACAACAACTCGCCAGGTGCTTACTGGATGGCGGGAGGCAGCGCAGTTTTATTCGAGAGGATATTTCTGCTGTATTAAATCTACCTGTAGTGGGGACAGAAACAATAAGGCTGCACACATTTGGCTCTGTAACCTCCAAAAGAGTAATTGCAAGAAAGGTTAAAGTGCGCCTGAGAAATCTGAAAACAAATGAAGCAGTAGATGTAGAATTACTTGAAACTCTGACAGTGTGCTCTTCAAACATGCAAATAGCAGATGAAAAAATAGGAAGATCCCTCGAGAATAAAGGCATGCAAATCACTGACACTCCAGTAAGAGGCATGGAAACAGAGGGTCTTGGAATTTTGATTAGAGATCAATATTGGAACATAGTCTCAGGACGCACGGAGACTTGACAGTGGACTTGTGGCTGTGGAGAGCAAATTTGGATGGCTGATTCAAGGTGCAGTGTCTATACCCGTGATGAGCGTCACCACCGAAGCTCACGTTGGAGTCTTCAACCTGACTGCGGAAGAGGAACAGATATTGTCCGATCAACTGCGCAGTTTCTGGGAGACGGAGTCCTTAGGGATTCATTTGGATAGTGGGCGGAACCCCGATGCAGACGCGCTGCTGAAGTTCAAACAATCGGTCAAGCACGATAATGGCAGATATGAGGTTTGTTTGCCATGGAAGGAGGACAATTTAAAATTGACTTCTAATTACAATACAGCAATTAACAGATTGAATAGTCTGACAAAACGATTTAAGAATAATGACCAGCTGTATGAAAATTATAATCAAGTGTTTCAAGAATACATCACATAGGGCATTATTGAAGAAGAAAATAACTGTGAAACAAAAAATCCAGTGTATTATATGCCCCATCATCCAGTGATCAAAGAGAATAGAGCAACTACTAAAATTCGGATTGTTTTTGACGCCTCTTCCCACGAGAAAGACAGCAGTTCTTTGAATGAATGTCTATTGACAGGACCAAATTTAAATCCAGACCTGCTGAGTATTCTGATTAAATTCCGACAACACAGAGTTGCAATGATGGCAGACATAACTAAAGCTTTCTTACAAATATCTCTAAATAAAAACGACAGAGATGTGTTGAGATTCCTATGGCTTAAAGAGAAACCGGAGACTCCAGGAGATTTAAAGGTGAAGATCATGAGAATGACCCGTGTACCATTTGGTGCATCCGCCAGTCCCTTTCTGTTGGCTGCAACAATCAGACATCACCTCAAACATTATGAACACATATATCCAGAAGAAGTTAAAACATTGGACGAGTGTTTGTTTGTGGATGATTTTATTTCTGGAGCACAGAATGTTGAGCAAGCCATGGAACTGTATCAAAAAGCAAAAGAGATTATGTCAAGTGCAAGCATGGAATTATGCAAATGGAGTACAAATTCTCAAGAACTACAAAATAATTGGAATGTTGAGCATGATACAGAACCAGTGGAAATCAAGGGTCAAAACCCACTCAAGGTTCTTGGAATAACATGGAAAACAAACACTGATGAATTTGTATTTGAAACAGATGAATTGACTCAACATTTACAGGACAAACAAAACACCAAACGAGGAGTGTTGCAGTCTTTGACCCCATTGGCTTTCTGTCGCCATTCACTATACGTGTAAAGAGCCTTTTCCAAGAAATGTGGCAGAGAGGACTTGAATGGGATCAAGAACTTCCAACAGATTTGGCAAATGAATTCCATCAATGGTGTTCAGAAATTCCTCTTCTGAAAATGATTTCAATTAATCGTCGTTATGATGCTGAATGTCAGACTGTGAGAAAACCAATGCAAATTGTGAAAATAAACGTGAAATTCATGTATTCACTGATGCCAGCGAAAAGGCCTATTGTGCAGCAGCATATCTGCGCTGTGAAGATGAAAATGGACAATGTTCTACCAGTCTAGTTGCCTCAAAAACTAAAGTAGCCCCTCTAAAGAAACTGACCCTCCCTAGATTGGCGCTGATGGGAGCCCTTATTGGAGCTAGACTTGGAAAATTTATCATGAAGAAACTAAAAATGCAGGACAGTGAGATGCATTTCTGGACCGACTCAATGATCACATTTCACTGGATTAGGAGCAATTCCAAACAGTGCAAGCCATTTGTGGAAAACAGAGTATGTGAAATCCAAGACTTGACTTTACCTGAACACTGGAATCACTGTGCTGGGAAGGAAAACCCCGCTGATCGCGGGACACAAGGAACCAGTGTACAAGTCTTGAAGGAGGATGCGCTCTGGTGGCACGGGCCGGAGTGGCTGAAAGACTGATTATGGCTCGACAAATGAAAATCAAGTCAAGATCGAAAATGAGGATATCAAGGAGTATGTTGTACAGAATGCACTGACTGAACACGAATGCATTGTGGAACTCATTCTTGAATTGGAGAAGTACAGCGGACTCAGTAAAGTATTGAGAATAGCGGCCTGGATACAGCGTTTTATGCATAATGCACAAAATGGAGAAAAACGCACTGGAAATCTGTGTACAGAGGAGATTCAGCAAGCCAAGATATTGGATTCAATTGAGCCAAAGCAACAGTTTCACAAAGGAAATCAATAGTTTGAAAAATAAAAGGGAATTGGACAAACAATGAAAAATCATTGCTCTGAGACCGTTTCTGGATGAGGATGGATTTTTACGCGTAGGAGGGAGACTGCAGGAAACCAACTGGTCATACACGCAGAAACATCCGTACATCTTACCCGGTAATGGCAAGGTTTCAGAACTCTTGATTGCCAGAGCACATGAGGAAGTGATACATTCAGGCTTGCAAGCAACGCTCACGCAGGTCAGAGAAATGTATTGGATGCTCAAGGGCAGACAAATGACAAAGAAATGTGTCAGATTCTGTTTGATATGTAAACGCACCCGAGTCAAGGCCGGACAGCAAGTTTGCGCACCGTTGCCAAGGGAACGCACAAACAAGGCCAAAGCTTTTGAAATAACTGGTGTGGACTTCGCAGGACCGTTGTATGTAAAACCACACAATAAAAAGACCTACATAGCCTTATTCACCTGTGCTGTGACCAGAGCGGTGCACCTTGAACTTGTAAGTGATCTGTCTACTGACGCGGTTTTATTGGCATTTAGAAGATTTATTTCCAGACGTGGTGTATACAGCATCATCTATTCAGATAATGCGAGAACCTTCAACAGAGCCGAACAAGATCTAAAATCTTTGTGGACTCTGATGAAAGGAAAAGAAATGCAAGAAATGTTTGTGGAGAAGAGGATCACATGGAAATACATTGTGGAGAGAGCTGCCTGGTGGGGGGGCATGTGGGAACGCCTGGTCAGGTCAGTTAAAACATGTCTACGGAAGATACTGGGACGATCCTGTCTCGAAATAGATGAACTTCAAACTTTGATCTGTGAAGTAGAAGCTGCAATAAATTCCCGTCCCCTTACTTACCTCCACACAGACAGTAGTGAACCCTCTCCTCTCACACCTGCTCATTTTCTGACGGGACAACGGCTCACCACCTTACCTTCATATCCTGTTCATGATTACAGTCTGAATGGAGTCGACGCAATCCAACTGAATAAAAGATGACAATATCGCCAGAGACTGACCAATCAATTCTGGCGGCGTTGGACGAAAGAATATTTAATGGAGCTTCGTTCAGCACATCATGTGAGTCACTCAAAACAATCTGTTCCCTTTAAAGTTGGAGATGTTGTATTATTGTACGAACATAAACAACCAAAACACATGTGGAAAATGGGACGGATTGAGGAAACGTTTATGGGAAGAGATGGAAAAATCAGGTCATGTGCCATTCGACTTCCCTCTCGCCTTGTTCTCAAAAGACCAGTTCAATTGCTCTACCCATTGGAAGTAGATGAACATTGATTCTGGAAGATCTAAGTTCATCGAGCCGGAGTGTTGAATCTGTCTGCGCCAGCAGGCTGCGCTGGCCAGAGAGAAGATTTACGCCTGTGCCTACATCACCCAACCCATGACCATATACGGGACTGATTGATGCGCACCAGAGGCGCGCTCCAGGTATATACCTGGCCACCAGAGACGCGCTTTGCGCGCACCTTTTGACAAACACACCTTTGTTCCAGCTCCCCTTTCCCCCAAGTCTTAGGTTGTAAATTAATAGGCAATAAAAGAAAAAAATTGTAAAAGAATGCCAAGAATGGTCTGAACATCTTTCCTGCACTTACACTTGCCCTTGCACCTTGAAACTGGACGTTACCGAGGGGCCATAGAGGAGGAACGGATTTGTACTTACTGTAATATTGATATTGCACCTCTAGTGCACAGGCAACCAGTTGTGTCCCGCACAGTAAAGAGATGGTCTGATGAGTCTGTTGAGGCTCTGAAGGACTGCTTCGATACGACAGTGTGGGAGGAACTCTGTGATCCTCACGGGGAGGACATAGACAGCATGACAGACTGCATCACAGACTACATCAACTTCTGTGTAGAAAACACTGTACCTACAAGGACGGTACGGTGTTTATCAAACAACAAACCATGGATTAACCCCGACATTAAAGCCCTCCTCAAGGAGAAGAAGAGAGCCTTCAGGTCAGGGAACAAGGAGGAACTGAGGGCTGTGCAGAAGGAGCTTAGGTAAAGATTAGGGAGGGGAAGAACTCCTACAAGAAGAAGATGGAGGACCAGCTGCAGCAGAGAAACATCAGTGGGGTTTGGAGGGGTCTGAAAACCATCTCTGGCCACAAAGAACCCAACCAGTAGGCTGTGGGGGATACAAAGTGGGCAAACGATCTGAACCTATTCTTCAATAGGTTTGATCAGCCGTCCGCCCCTCCCCCAACACAGTCACCCCTGCTGTAGCCCCCGACACCTAGCCCTACCCTCCCCCCGGCACGGCACTCTGAACACCTCAATTATTGTTTGTGGTGTCTTGTAATCCCGTAAGGGATGGGTCTTAAATGACATGACACAAAAATAAATTTTCATTCATTCATTCATTCATTCCACTGTGGTCCCATGACTTTTCAGAACTAAGTCAGTCATGTGTTTTTCATGACCTAAAACGTTATTCCTCCCTGGTTTCTCAGACTGGTTCCACTCCAGTTGGACTGAAAACCACCATCTAACTCAATGAATGTGTGAAACAAGTTGGAGAATTACCCTGTGTGTTAAATTTCCTTCCCCAGAGAATTTCTTCCTCAAATTCCTTCCTTCCTGTCTGGAAATAGAGGAGGGAATCACCTGAGACTTCACGATACGATATTCTCACGATACTTGAGCCACGATACGATAGTATCACGATATGAGGAGTTTTGCGATACATTAAGTATTGTAATTCAATTTGTCGCGATATATCACAATTATTTAAAATAAAATAAAATGTAAAATGACAATTAAAAAAAGTCGTACCCTACAAGTGCCAAAATGACGCCTCACAATAAGAAGCAAGAAGTGAATCAATTTAACTCTTAACTTTTTTTATTTGATCCAGTTCTACTGAATTTCAAAATAAAAGATCTGTCACAGTTCAGTTGTTTTAACACTCGACACCTACAGGGTTTTGGCAGTAATGAACGTTTTCATCGCTTCAGCTACAAAATTGAGAAAAAATAGGTTTTGTAATGTGCGTAAAAATAGATAAAGTATCGATACTTGGCATTACTGTATTGATATTGTATTGCGGAAAAAAGTATCGCGATACTATGCTGTATCGATATTTCCCCCCCACTCCTAATGTTTTCCCACAAATTAAACTCTTGGCAGGGTGGATATAATAATTTATAATAATAGGTTTGAAAGGTCACCTCACGTACTCAACGGTAGGGGAAACTCTGGGACACATTATGCCTTTAATTGAAAAAAAAATTCACAAAACACAGAACTGAACTATTAAATGAATGAATAAAAGACCAAGGAGCCGACGAAAAACACAAACACATCCCGTCAGCAGCGGACGACACTGACGGGCTGATATGGAATATCATATACAAGTCCAATATTACAGATGTACTGCAAACAAAGCGGTAAACGCCGTCGTTGATAGAACACAAACCTCATCAACCTCATCAACTCTGAAGTGCGGCAGAAATGCACCAACCAGGTTGTGGACATTTTTCAAAGCTTCTTTCTATTCCATAGCTCAAACATTTCATCACATTTCAGACTCTACTGACGGTTTTCTAGCAACTCACCGGCGATCCAACAGCTAAAAAAACTCAACCTTGATTTTCAAAGACTCCAGTGCTTGCAGCCTTCCAGCCTTATGAACCTCTATGAGGCAAAACAGCAATACAATCTTCCCACTCATAACACATGCACGGATCTCTGGAGCAATAAAGTGATTCTGAGAGCTCTCATCAATCTTTAATCCGTCCTCGGGCTCCACGGGGCCTCGGCGAGTACAAAACCTCTGCACCAAACCAGAACGAGGCCGTAATCCAGCACATTCAAGGTTCAACCAAAGGCCTACAAGACTTGTTGACAGTTGATGGGGCCAAATCGACTGGGAGACCTTTTCAAATGTGTTTTAGCCAAATGGCGGAGACATGAGCCGATACTGCGTCTGGACCAAAGGGTTCTGGCTCTTTACAGATAGCAGTAATAATACATTAGATATGTGGTATTGTTCAGAAAGCACAACTGCGCGCTGTGTTTAGTTTAGTCCTATAAAGCACATGAAGAAATATGAAAGACAATGCATATTCACATTTCAACATTGTTAGACACACGGGGATACTGGAAACGATATTAGTTCAATTTAAGTGCATGCACTGGAAATGTGAGCTGAGGTTCAGCTGCATTTCCACTGTGTCTTTTCTGGTAAATACACTGTAATTAAACCTCTTTGCCATTGGCTTTACTAACCAATTTGGATGCACGATATTAAAATTTTGGCCGATATCCGGTTATGTCCATGGTCATATCGACCGATATTGATACCGATATTGCATATTGATATCTGTCCGATAACGACAATGCATTTTTAAGTAATCGGCCAATAGCGATATGATGATATCGGGCATCCCTACTATCTATCTATCTGTCTATCTGTCTATCTATCTATCTATCTATCTATCTATCTATCTATCTATCTATCTATCTATCTATCTATCTATCTATCTATCTATCAATCTATCTATCTATCTATCTATCTATCTATCTATCTATCTATCTATCTATCTATCTATCTATCTATCTATCCGTCTATAGATAGAGCTATCATCTATCTATCTATCTATCTATCTATCTATCTATCTATCTATCTATCTATCTATCCGTCTGTTTGTCTGTCTGTCTGTCTGTCTGCCTTTTTCAGGAATGTCCACTTTTCTGGAAAC
>CABFOS010141336.1:5405-16145 GCA_900660315.1 Diretmoides pauciradiatus
ACCCCTGATTGATGCTTTTACAGTATGGCAGATACTTTTGATACATGTAGCCATTGAACTGCATATTGCTTACTCTAATCAGTTGTCTTCTGCCATAAGAGTTTCTGTTTTGGTTGTTAGCTGGTTTTTGCTGCTAATTCAGGTCAGGTCAGGACCTGTTTTAAAACTAGCACAAACTGTCCAGCCGGTACATCGTCACATGAGCCCTTCAGTGGAGTGAAGCTGACGGCTACTGCAACAAGCCACTTCAGACAATCAACAGGCCTATTAATCTCTGTCTGATTCAAGCTCTCCTGTTTCAACAGTAGAGATTATGCTCATCGATCACCTGGAAGTGGAACACACGCTTTCACACACTCACACACGCACTAATGCACACAATTGACTATATTCACATGGCGGCCATTTTCCTTTAACGTCACGCTCAGAGTGGGAAGCTGCTGTAATATCGTACTGCTGTGTTCCAGGTTGTAACTCGTATGGGGAATCAGACAAATCATTATCATTTCACTGCTTCCCGATTGATCAATCAAGGGTAAATGGCCCTTATTTACAAAACTTTTCGTAAATTCTTTGTAAATTTCTTGTATTTATGTGCGTACTATAATACCAACGCGGCATTCATGAAACATGCTGGAAAATTTTACGTCCTGTTCAACACCATAAAAGGCTGCAGACTGAAGGGTCGTGTGCAAGTAAACCGGCCAAAAGAGGAAAAGAGGAACTTTAAAGAGTCCGAAATGGAAGTGTTGCGTGCATGAAAAAACAGTAGATTTTTCAGAAGCAGCAGAGTCACAAGAACTGATCAAAGTAAAACATTGAAATTATTAATAGTGTTTCAGTAGAAACACACACCGTTGCTGAGGTAAAAAAAAGAAATGGTTCGATATAAAATTAGATTGCAAAAAAGTATAATGAGAAATAGGCGCATATTATCAGCCACCGGAGGACGGCAGGGCACTGTGGAGCTATCAGACATGGATCAAAGAATCCATCCCATAATAGGATGATTAGACACTGTCAGGTGTCCGGTCAGCATTGGAGTCAGACACAGATCAAATGCCGGCTGCATCTTCATCAGACGACTGTAATTGTATTAGTAAGACGTTCCCTCCATGTGATCAACACATTACAAGTCCGATAATCTTGTATCGATATGAATGTGGAAAATTTGGCAAATACGCCATTGCAGCTTATTACTGTAGGTATTTTTTTCTTCAAGGCCACTGAAACCTTTTATTGGTAATGAAGTTTGGCCCTGCTGCAATTGATTTGGCATAAAGAATAAGGCCTCTAACTTCTTTCCTGCATGTTTCCAAATGCACAAACACATTCCCGCATGTTTCCAAACACTCGTAGGTTTTGATCGTACCAACAAACAAATTCAGATACGAACAAGATTGATGAATCAGACTATGCTCATAGAAACGTTTGTACTAACATTTTACGATCAAATCTGATTGTACAAACATTTAATGAATGAGGCCCAATGTGTGCACATGTGCTAACACACCCACACACACACACACACACACACACACGTCTAACTCTACACAAATAAACCACTACATATTCACAAATACACAAGCACATACACATGACCTGAGAGAGTGCAAGTAGACACACTTACTTATAAAGATAACACACATTCTTGTGTGGAACCTAAACCTATAGTATATCTGCCATTCCTCCTCTCTCTGGGTAATGGTACATCAGTCCCATAACGCTTAAAATGGGAAACTTAATCACAGTAATCATGAGAGGAGATATTGATCTGTGACTCTTTCTTCTTCTTTTCTCTCTCTCTCTCTGTCAGTCTCTCTATGTCTTGTTCCCTACCAAATGCTCCCAATGAGGGTAGGGTGTGGGTGGAGTATTGATTAAAATACAATGGTTTGTGTAAGTGTGTGTGCACGCACGCGCGCATGCACGCACGCACGCACGCACACGTAAGCAGTCCCCAATCTGCAGGCAAATACTCATTCTCTGTGAACATTTTAAGTGATTCATGAATAGTTCGTAATAATTGCCGTTAATGGTGTCTGTCTATTGACAAAGACAGAGTTAATGGAGGGGTGACAAGAAGGACAGAGGAGATAATTAACTCAGATAATAGATAATCATTCCTCATAATGGTGTATGGTAATCATTAAACAGAGGTCAAAACTTGCAAGAATCTAAAAACGAGTGAGTACACTTTTGTTCTCAATCTTTTTTAGTTGCTTCACTTTAACCTCTAAACAGATTCAAGTTAGCTTTTACAGGGAACTACTTCTGTTTTCATTCAATTTTCATTTCAATCTTTTTGAAGATCAAGATGAGAATCAATATTTGTCATCTTCAGACCATGTTTGAAAAGTGCAAACATAAATACAGATAAACTGAACCGATGAGCCTTGTTCGATGGACACACCATTTGCTTTTGAAAGTTTGACCATCACATGTGAATCACATTACAATTTCAAAGAGTATACTATTTTGAGCCTGTTCAAACGATTGTCTCTATAACAAATTCAACTCTCAACAATGTTGATTCGATCACTCTTGAAAGATAATGAATTTTACAGGATACCGTGGGCACTTTCTCCTACACTTTGCTGGTTCAATGCTTTGAGTTATGCAATTAAAAGCTGAAAGCAGAGTGGGCCTGTGTACTAGGGAAAGGACGCCATTAAGAGCATGGTTTGGCACTGGAGGGGATGAAGGTATACCATGAAAGCCTCTTATTAGGTGCTTTGTGCTGGATTCGTCTATCTATCTATCCATCCATCCATTCATCCTTTCCCTTGTCATCTATCTTCCTCTCTCTGTTAGCAACAACAGCCCAGTATCAAATGAGCAGCTTAAATAAATCATGAACGGTTCAGATGTTACAGTTATGATGCAATGGTTGTGTCTGTCTTCTCTCATCTTCCTGTCATTCTGGCACACACACACACACACACACACACACACAGAATTACTTATGTACGAAACATTTCTATGGGAGTACAAGCATACTGTAATGTTTTCCCTTTCATGCTATGCTGAGTTAATTTCATCATTACTGAGTGTTATTCCAGGATAATGTATTTTATTCAAATGATCAATATAAATAATCCCACAAGAAATGAATCCAATGATTAGTGGAAAAAAGTAGAGCTGAAGCTTTTTGTCAGACAAACACACACACACAAACACACACACACACACAGAGAGAGAGAGAGAGCTTACAGGGCTGAGGAATCTCAGGGGAAACAGGATGGCCTTGAACTATATAGTCTGTTTACAACATTTCTTTTCATGTGAGTTTTTTCCCTGTACATTGCTCTTGCAACTGTAACAGTCAACTGTGGCATTATTACAAGAAAACATTCAATGGAATTTGAACATAAGTCAATCAAAGCCCCACACTTTGTCATGTATTATGTGTCATGTACTGTCTGGGAACAGGCAATTGCTGGAGGCTAAAGTGAAAGTGTTCCATTATAAACTCATTTCAACATGGTCAGCTTAGTACAGCAAAGCTGACTGGAGGAGTATCTATCAACATCTATTGGCATTAAGAGTAGTTAAGTCGATGTAGTAGTCATAGCCGTAGTAGTAGTTGTTGTAGTGGTAAGGGTAGTAGTACAATTGGGAAATGGGGTTGGACAAGTCAACCCTCGTTAGTCTGAAACAGTGAGTTGTCCTCCAACTCTCTACCGCTAACCACTAAAAAGTTCTGAAGTATTAAAAAATGTCCAATCGGTCTTTGTGACAAATAGCCTGCTACTGTGTCCAATGAGACATCTTCCAATCCTCTGTGACAAATGAGTTATGGGGGCCTGTAGCAAGCTCGCTACAACAGGAGCAGAAGCAGGAGCAGGGGCAGGGGCAAGAGCAGGAGCAGGGGCAGGAGCAGGAGCAGGGGCAGGCAGGAGTAAAGAGTTTTCAGGCCCCCAGGTCGATTTATTTGCACACAAGTGCAGCATAGGACGACTCGATCTTGATGGTCGTGTAACTTGACCTGACGGTCTATTGCATGTGTAGCGAACCGAGAGGACCCCCACCGCGGGAATCGAACCCGGGTCACCCAGACCACAGACGGACACGCAAACCAGTCAGCTAAAGGGACATCCCGTTGGCCAAGTAGCCAGCGCGCCATCTCATCGTGGGAGTGACACCCCCGGTTACATTCTCTCCCCCGCTTTGGGAAGCGCGTCGCCACGCTTCAGCCCCTAGCTGGACCCGCTTCCGCGCTACAGCCCCTCGACTGGACATTTTACTGATATGTCAGTAAAATGTAATTCATTTTACAATCTGGTACCTGAGAAAGGTCAAATGGAAACATACCCAAATGGATCTAGATTGAAAATCTGCCAGAACTAAAACCTCTCTGAAATTGCTCTGGTTCACTTTATTAGCAACTATCTTAAAACATGGGACTCATCAGATATTGGGATATGGATCCCTGAAAGTTTTGAGCTACTATCCCATGATTCTGACACTTCTGTAGCCATCTCACATTCACCTTTGTAAATGGGTTACCTTTCTTTTGATACCAGTATTATTCATATAGCCCTTGTAGTTGTGGAGACATACTCTATTCATTTTGGACACGTCATTTCAGGCAGGAGGCCTGAGAAATAGGCCTATAGGGCTGAACAGGTTAAGGACAGGATACACCTTCACACTCATATCCTTTTTATTACATTTTCCAATTTACAAATTTTTGTGAGCTGGTGTGCAGTATGCCACAGGGTGATGTGAGGCACCTCCAGTCAAATGTCAAGTTTATCATGGAAATAAAATACTACTACCTGTAATATTTGATAAGGCTCGAAGGCAAGACTTAATTACCTTTTGATTGAAGTGCCTCTACATCACCGAGACTTCTGCTGTGCCTCCAAGTGGCAGCTCATGACAACTGGGTGGTAAGAACCCAGGCGAAATTAGCAGGGGATCTCGGAGGATCTATGGTCCCCACACTTTTGTGGAGTTTTTCAGTTTCAAGACAGACACCTAAATATTGTTTAACATTTTGTGTCGCTTTGTTTTAGTAACTCAATCATTTATTGTTGCTGCTTCCCAATCATCTCCTTTAATTGGGTCAATATTTGACCCATGCATGTGAGCATTTTCTTTTCACATCATCTTCTTCTCTCCTTTAATCTCCTCCACCTTGCCAATTCTGGTCTCATAAGTGACTCCAGAGCAGCTGTCTCCACTCAGCATGGGACTGGTAAGTGTCGTGAAATGATGGTCGGCTGTTGCCCTTTTTTTGTCCAATCGCTCATGCAAGTGGCAGTTGAGGGACCAGGCTGCCAATCTTGAAGGCTTCTTTAAAGACTGGGGAGTTTGACTGGAGAAAAGTGGTGTGGAAATAATGGTGCCCGGGGGTGCACTCCCCACTCCGGAGCCACTAAATATTTCATCCATTTGCTGTAAAAGGACACAACGGGATTTCAGTCAAAATCAGACAAAGTGGTACAAAGTGTTATTTCCACACTTGTTTGCTGTGATAATTTCCCCCCTTCACCAGTGCTGCCACTATGAGGCACTGATGAAGCCCCATAATTAAATTGTGGGTGGCAAAATACTGAAAAGGAAAAATGGAAGATTGATACTCTCCAGAAAGTTCTACTAAAATTGAAATTGAAAATTGAAAGGGCAGCCAAACTACCAATCTGGGATCCCAGAGGCTCAATCGGTCTGACGACCGTCTAAGCCTCTGGGATCGCCGGCCACTATTTTTGGTGTTCCGGTCTAGCCAGGATATCCTTCATTTGCGATCATTTGTTTTATTTTTTATTTTTACAGCCATTTTTTCTATCAAATGTTTGCCATATCCTGTCAGCAAGCAAACTACCGCGTCGCGTTTGTCAAGCAAATACGTTAAACAAAGCAATAACACTGAAAAACATCCGGCGGATGACCGGTCCCCAGAAGAGGAAGTCGCTATCCGCGGTTCGTATTTCATCCAATTGATTTGTTTAACGTATTTACTTAACAAACACGATGTGTTAGCTTGCTTGCCGACAGGGTACGGCAAAAGTTTGATATAAAAAAATGACCGTAAAAGCTGAAAACTAAAAACTAAATGATCAGCGGCCGGAAGAGGAAGTCCATTCTTCGGAGCCGCTGGCTGGACCGCATAACCCAAAACTAATGGCCGTCAATCCCAGAGTCTATTATCGTTATAGTAGACTCTGACATTGCCGACATTTCCTTTCAGCAGCTCTGAACTACACACACAAACAGTGTTGTGATCTCAGTCAGCAGCGACACAGCGTCTCGTCAGCGACCCCCCGCTTAATGTGCTGACTGCCCTGTACCAAGCCCACACAATACTCCCTTATCCTAACCATTTCTTCCTCACATACAAAGCCAATTTGTTTTTTCTCCCTATTGTCAGCTAAGGAATTCACAATGCATTTCTCCTCATTGCCGCCAAACAAATTTAGAAATGTAGTTTTGCATCCAGTCCTTAAAATCAGCTCAACAGTTAATGTAGAGAGGCCAACTAATTTAAGGGAACTAACCAATACAGGGTTTGATGTAAAAATCATTCCTCCCCATAATCCAGGGTGAGCATTCAGAAAGAATCCCAATTCAGATGTCAGAAAGAATGATGCACTAACCCTCAAATGGTGACTGTAGTACATCAGGCCACACCGCCATAAATCTACAGGACCATCACACAGGCAGCACCATTCACTAGCCACCTAATTTAAATGCTACAGGGTTGTGTGTGTGAGTGTGGGTAGGACACTGTGGTTGTCAAGTGGGCACCTCCTATCACAGATGTCCTGTTGATTTATGCCCACGACACCTGCAGAAAGTCCAACCACCCCTTTCGACACCCACTCTCAACACCAAATACAACTAAAAACTGCTTGTACTACCTACGCCTATGCTTAGGCCTATCCCTCATTCTGAATATTACTCAATCATTTCTGCCTGCTTTTGATTTCAACAACAATAAGTTATTGAGACAGCTGATACTGCTGACTTTGAGATGGCTCGCTCAGCAGTTCAGAAACCAAATTGTACTAACAATCATAGGCTAAAGAGATTGCTGATTCTGCCGGCGTGAAGACAGCCCACTCAGAACATCAGAAACTGAATTGTATTAATAAACAATTTTCATATCTTCCCAAATTTCACCAGAGAACCACGCTCCCCAGAGGTCACAGCTCCAACCTGTTTGGCACCCCGTCTTGCCAGTACCCTGGGGCGGAATTCACAAAAATCCTTTATCTTAGGAAAAAAACTAAGAAAGTTCTTTCTTATAATAAATTATAAGAAGTTCTGGAAGAGGTCGTGGAGAAATAGGGTTTCAGTGCAAAAGACATGAGGAGTGCAGACGAATATGGTATAATTGCAGTCGGAATTCACAAAACATTCTTAAGAAGAAATTTCTTCTTCACTGCTATTTCCTTCTTATCTACTTACTACTGTAGGGTTGGGTACCGAGCTCGGTACTTTTAAGGGGGTACTGACCGAATTACGTCGGTACCGATTCACATAAAATGAATCGGTGCCAAAATTCGGTACCTGAGAGCAACTGGGTGAGAGAGTAGAAAGATAGAGAGCGAGACCAAGAGTGACTAACGTTAGCAGCACGCCTGCAGCCAGCACCGAAGAAGTTGGACCCGACGAAACATCGACATGTTCAGTTCAGGTAATTAATGAGCTAGTTGGATAAGTTGTTGTTGGAGATACTGGGCTTTGTTCACTGTCTTGGCTGACATTAGCTTAGTATTATATTTTTTCTACCCTCATCATAATAATCAGCTTGTGAGTCGCGTTGTGTACACTCTTGCTTTCATTGACAGGTCACCCTGTCTCACTCTCAACCCGCCCTCTTGTCACAGTGAGAGAGCAGAGGTTACACCCTTCACCCTGGGGTAGAAAACGTGGTGATAGACTGACCGGTTGTAGGTTGTAGGGATGTGTTTGGGAGGGGAGAGGGAGGTAGGGAGGAGTTGTATTTTGTGTGGTGTGTAAAATGTGTAAAATAAATGTTTTAAATAAATAACAATGTTGAAATCGAGAAGTTTAGACTCATTTTTTACAACTAAAATTAATTTTTTGTTATTACAGAGCGAGTAAAGTACTGAAAAAAAGGTACCGTTGGGTACCGGTACCGAATTACAGGTACCAGTACTGGTATTGGTTCAAATGTGAACGGTACCCAACCCTTCTACTTACTTAAGATAAAAGTTACGAAAATGTTGTATTCCCCAAAAAAAGTGAGAGAGAGAGAGAGAGAGAGAGAGAGAGAGAGAGAGAGAGAGAGGTGGCTCGGGGAATGAGTGTGATACAATCCATAACATCATGTCTGGCCTTAAATTGCTCACTTTTGTGGGATAAATCAATGTTTGTCATATTTGCCATTCTCTACACAAGCTTAGCTGGCCTACAATTTGTCTGCCCAGTGATTCCTTTCTCCTATAGTCTTTTCCCAGTCACTGAAAAAGAAAATTGTCCTATTCTCCATCCTTTCAGCTAAAAAGTTTCTATCTGTCTATCTCGCGATGTCAGACTATAGGAGAGCTCGCCACCTAACAATCGTCTGGGGACTTCTAAATGCAAGTTATTTGCTAGAACGGTGGCGAGAAGGGCCACTAACAAAACCCACCCACCAACCTACGGCCCCTTACATTTTACCGAAAATAACGCCTTACCGGAAATGATGTTCTCCCCCCATTCTCCTCTGTAGTGAAACAAATTGGATATAGCGAATCACTTTGTAACACGGAGAGAGCTTTGTAAAACATTGAAAATGGATGTCTCGCGCATATTTGATTCCATTTTGTCGAATGTGTGCTCAGTCCACAAGATTAGTGCAATTAAGGATTTACAGTGACTCTATTTAAAATTTTTAACCCAGGACAAGGAAGAAGTTGCTGGTACGACAGTGTTTACAAGCACACGAATTCTGCATGCCACCGCCCCAATATGAAGGGCCGCCCTAAAGACTGTTCAGTGAAAAACACCAGGTTTTTGTATCAGTCCCTCAGAATCAAAGAGCAATGGCTACTTTCTAAACTCACTATTTTTCACCCCCTTCAACAATCATACAGAGAAAAATCCATCACAGAAGTGTCGGATACCAGTTTCTGCACTCACAGTAGCAATTGTCTATAATGCAACACTACCAGTACAGTGTTGTGAGTAAGGAGCTAGAAAAACGTACTTTCTTGCTCTTACTATCTATTGCTCTCTCCACCACACTTAAAACCCAACTGAATGCAACAACTCCAGCCACATTCTTTGGAGTTTGTCTGAGCCCTAGTGAGTCCAAAAATGTCTCAGTCCCTTTAATTCGGGAGTGAAGAAATCAAGCTTGGTGATCATTTGGGTTAGGCACTTACAGCCCAGCGTAGAGGGTGCAACTCAATAGCATATAGGGCACAACAACCAGGGCTGAAAACGATGCTACTGTAATTTTTGGCACTTGGCAGCAGTCCACTGAAAGGTAAGAACAATTAAGGTGGAATAAAATGGATAAAAATATATAATTCCATGAATTCAGGGGCAGTGTGCAACTCTAGAAAAAAGATGTGCAAGCCTTATGCAATTTTGCATTTAGTGTATGGTTCATATGACAAAGAAAACTGCAACAATGGGAGAAGCACCTCAAGACCTTAAAATACCATAGAATTCTGTTTGGTACACAATTCCAGCATCCCTCTCCCCAAACTCCCCCCATCTATCTCACTGCTCTACTTTACAAGTGGGTTAGTTGGGCTCTGTCTGCTCTGTGTTCTACTGTTCCTTTGTAGAAAGTCTCTGTTCTGATCTTCTGTCACGGCCCTGGGGCCAAATACAGCTGTGATGGACACAAATCTATCAGACAGCTTTCCCCACACGTTCCCTCCAGCCTTCCCAAAACCACTCCCAGAGGCTTTCTCAAAGCTCATCCTGGGGCAACATGGTGCAGATGCATGTGGAGACAGAGATGAGCGCACCCATATTCACATTGAGATACAGACTGGCAAACAGCAGTGAGCATAGAACACACACACACACACACACTCACATAGCTTCCCTGAGGCTTGGAGTGGACAAGTAACTGAGTGGCGTCAGGGACGATGCCTTGGCAAATTCAGACCTGAACCACAAACACACCCACACACACACAGCACGTATGTGGGTAACAGATGGTTGGGTTGGGGTGTGAGTCCCCAGGGTTTGTCTGTTCAGTACCTGCAGCATGTGGAGAAACCCAGGGCTACGAGAGGGAAGGAAAGATTCGGCAAATGGGGCAGGGGGATGACATAGACAAACAGAAAGACAGATTGACAGACAAACAGGCAAACTGAGATTTTAAAATCGAAAGGTGTCATGACATGAGAAGTTTGATACAATACCCTGTATGTACAGTATTGGATCTATTGAAATTATCATCATCTTGACCATCAGAGCTGAGCTCAAGCTTTTTGCCTTCACACACACCCACACAAACATAACCATAAAATAAAAAATTCCACAATTCTCATTCTTGTGTTCATTATTCAGATGAAAGGGCCTTTGGATGTGGGAGCCTACCTTTTGATGCTGAGACATCAATCCCAATCCATGCTCCACTGAGCACCTACACTCTGGGGCTTGTGTCACAACATGGAGGGGGGGAGAGGGGGTACAAAGGCTGAGATGGACATGAAAAGGGAATGTATGCTAAATGAATAACAAAATGGTTTGCCTGGTGAGAGCAGTGTGTAATGGTGTGATGTGGGTGGTAGGTACGAAGAACATGAGGGGTGTGTGTGT
>CABFOS010141352.1:1990-12494 GCA_900660315.1 Diretmoides pauciradiatus
GCTGCCCCTCAGCCTGCTAGCCTCCAGGCTGCCCCTCAGCCTGCTAGCCTCCAGGTTGCCCCTCAGTCAGCTAGCTTCCAGCCTTCTAGCCTCCAGGTTGCCCCTCAGTCAGCTAGCTTCCAGCCTGCTAGCGTCCAGGTTGCCCCTCAGTCAGCTAGCTTCCAGCATGCTAGCCTCCAGGTTGTCCCTCAGTCTGTCCCCGCTGAACTGCAGCACTCTCCTGTCTCTGCTTGGCTGCATCAGTTCCTTGTTCCTGGGCCGCCAGCCTCCTGCTCAGCATTTGGTCCCAAGCCTCCCCGACCCCCAGAGCGGTCCCGTCCATCTGCCCTGCCTCCAGGCCGTCCGCCAGAGCGACTCCATCCGTCTGCCTCCGCCAGACCCCCTCCAACCACCCAGGCTCACTTAAGGTGGACCAGCTATTCTCCTTTTAGTGACAATCTCAGCCGCTGCTATACAGAGAACAGAGAAATGTCTGGCTGCTGAGTCTCTCCTGAGTTTTGCTCAGCCGGACCTCCGAAAAAAAGCCAGTATGGAACGGTGTCCGCGTGCAAGCTCACAGCTGTCCACAGATACGGAAAGTGAAAAGCATGAATTGGCCTTTACAGCGAAAGCACATTATGTCATTGAGGGAAAGATGAGACAGAAAGTAGTCAAAACAAAAGCAGAATATTCTGGGCACTGCATGGGCACGTGATCTGAATGAGCAGCACGACCCCCAACGCAAGTGTTTCATTCTAAAAGAGGTTGTGGTCTCCCGCTTGTCAAACCAGTTCCATCAAACTAATCCCACTGTGTCAACGCCTCAGGACCCAATGAGTAAAAGAAGCGCTTACAACTGCTTTAAAAAATAGTATTTTGTTTTCTCACCAAAGTTCCTGCCAACAGTGATGACATGCTTATAGATTCAACCCCGTCTTTCTCTCTAGAGTTCATATTCCGAAAAAGGTTTTATATATATATTAATGTTGAAAAAGACAAGAACATTAAATGAAGTCATTCTTTAAAATATGGAGGATCCAGTTAGCATTGTGTAGGTATTCAGCTACTGTACTACCAGCCTTTAACTACCAAAACTCTTTAAGCTTTTCGCATTTTTGTGCTGGAATAAACCCACCATGTAATATGCATTTTTTTATTCTGTTATCACAAAACACTGTCTTTCAAGTTTTCTTCTCCAAAACACCGACCTTAATAAAGAACTCTATCTGTGCGTGTTCACACCGAGCTTTGTTTTTTTTAACTCTTGTTTGTCGAATTGTTGAATTGGCACCAAATAACCAACACTGCAGTGGGGTTTTGATAAGAGTGACAATGTAATCCAAACTAAGTACTGGAAATTATGTCAAAACGCAAGGTTTTATGGGTACGAGGTCACAGCTGTTCCTCATAACACAGTGAATAGAGGGCAAACTGCAGCCTGGACTTGATGCTCATACTCAGATATTTCTTCTTAACTGGTATGAACAGCAGAGAAGGGAAATGACAGCAGAGAGAAGAGCAGCATGCTGAGATAAAGTTACTGTACAGACTCAGGAATTTGTTCTGCTTTCTTTGCTCGATGACAGTTTATCAAAACTCTGTTCACTTTTTTTGTTTTGTTTCTACCCCCTTTTTTCTTTTTTCTTTGTTTTATTTATTTATTTATTTATTTTCCCGTCCTTTAGTCTTAGTCTTTTTGTTATTCTCTACTTGAGTACTTTATGGTATTACTTATCACTATTATTACTGTATGTATTGTGTGCTCTGTTTTATATTTCTTTTCGCAAAAATTCAATAAAACTTGAGTAAAAAACAAAACAAAAAAACTCTGTTCACTAAACAAGCTGCTTGTGAGTTCGTAGGACTTTTTCTTTTCCAAGCCCATTGGTTGTCTTCAACTTGGGCAGCGTGAAGCTAAACAAACTAGTGTCTGTGGATGCAGCACAAATTTCGGACTCCGTCTGACAATAAAGTGATATCTAATCTAATCTAAACTGCACAAATTCAACTTTTGCACTCCGGTTCCAGGCCAAAAACAACAAACTCTAGGTGTGATCGCACCTTTAACTTCCTTCCAGCTTCTACTAGGCCGGTCGTGTCTTAGAAAAACGCCCTTTCCGGGTGTCAACGGGGATCACTGAGCTGAATAAAACATGAACGTCACAGCCCCCCCTCCCCCTCCCGTCCCTCCTTCCTAGCAAAAGCCTCTCAATGTCATTGCCAAATATGTTTTGATCCGTGTCGTCATAAAGACGCATTTCAAAAGAAAGAGTTCTTTACAACCGCGGTGATAAATGTGTCCTTACCTGTTGAAACTTATCAGACACATTTTTTCAGAAACGATCCCAACATACCCGGAATGTTTTGTGTGAAGTCCTCGTCAGTGAAGCAGGAAGGACGCAGTAAAAGGTGTCAAATGAACATTAACCTCTTAAAGTCAGGAGAGACTCAGTCTTAAGTCCAGGAACGTAAGATGCTTTATTCATTTATTGGGTTGTAAAATAGTAAACTTTAGTAAACAAATGTTAAAATACATAAAAAACTACTAAAATATTTAGCTTTTATGGTCAAGTGTACTGTACATGAAAAATATAATCAAAATAGCTCAAAAATCAAAGCAAGCCTGATATTTTTATTTTTAAGAAAAAAATCTAGATCTAGATAGTTCTTAAGATAAGTTTTTTTCAAGAATTGCAGTTAGGAACATTCTCACAAACTTCTTATGATTCATCTTAAAGGATACTTCCGGTCATTTTCAAAGTTAACCCTATTTCCTCATGTTAGTGTGTGTTTGTGACTTATGGGAACAAACATTTTGAAATTGGTCAGACAACGCTAACCGGCTCAATGTTTCCTCTCAGGGCAATTTTTGACCTAAACGTAAATTTTCTATAAGCGTTTTTTTTGGGCCACTAACAGGCTCCGATTGTTGTTCTAAGTGTAAAAATGGATCCCTATAGAGAAATGAAAAGATTGTCTTTACCTTTTGCTTGATCCGGTCTTGTTTTTCTGTAAACTTCCAAACTAGTCACCATCAAAAGGCTACAAACAGCGAACAAAGATCTAGTAGCGAGAAGAGGTCTCACTCGTCGCAAAATTTCAAAACGAGATTTCTCAATGAGCTGGAGAAGTCCCGTTGTGAAAGAGTGAGACAGGAGTGAGACGTCTTCTCGCTACTAGATCTTTGTTCACTGTTTGTAGCTGTGATGGTGGTTAGCTGTAGAAGCTAAGACAAAAACAAGACAAAATCAAGCAAAAGGTAAAGACAAGGACATTTATCTATAGGGATCAATTTTTACACTTAGAACAACAATCAAAGCCTGTTAGTGGCAAAAAAAAACGCTTATGGAAAACGTACGTTTAGGTCAAAACTTGTCCTGAAACGTAACATTGAGCCTGTTAGCGCTGCTACGTAAATACTGGACCAATTTCAAACATTGTTGGTCCCAAAAGTCACAAACACACAGTAACATGAGGAAATAGAGTTAACTTTGAAAATGACCGGAATAATTCTTTAACACTAAATCTAAAATAGCTGCCAAAATAAACACTGTTTCAGTTCCTGTCTCTCTGTGTGAGAGGTTAGTGACAGGTGTGTAGAGAAGAAACACAGAATATTATATCCCAAAAATCAATGTTTCCATGGGGGCCGACTGTAATCGACTGTAATCAACTGTAATCGACTGCGTTCAGGACGACGGTTCATCTGGGAGGCGGACGAGGCCGTTATCATAATCACACCTTTCCTCAGCGTGTCCTTACCTAACGTTCTCCCAGACATTATCCCCAACACAACCTGCCGATATCAACGCAAGCGGCTGACAATGGGAAAGTGCGTAAATTAGTGTCAGCCCATGGAAAAATGATTGGCGATTTATTTAAGACTTTAATTAGGCTTTCGCAAAAAAACAATCAGACACAATTAGGAGGAACAAGTCGCTAAAACTCATAAGCAAGAGGAGATTAATTAATATTGGATGATTCCTAAATGGCTGTTTGAGCTCGGATGCTTTTCCCCTCACAGTCGGTCGCCAGATAGCGGAAAGTATCCACAGCTCTTGTTGTGGTTATTAACGCAGGCGACTCGCAGGTGAATCAGCAGGTGAATCCGTAATGAAAATGAAAATGACCATTAGGCTGTAATTGACTTTCTACGCATCCTCTGATTGGACCGGAGACATGCACTGAATTCTTAGGGTGTCTACAGTCTACAGAGGTCAAACCTAGCGAGGTTGTCGGATAGGGGAGGGAATCACCTGAGACTTCACGATATATTATCCCGATACTTGGGCCACGATGCGATAGTATCACGATATGGGGAGTTTTGCGATACATTAAGTATTGCAATTCAATTTGTTGCGATATATCACAATTATTTTAAGTCAAATAAAATGTAAAAAGACAGTTAAAATTGAAGTCATACCCTACAAGTGCCAAAATGACGCCTCACAATAAGAAGCAAGAAGTGAATCAATTTAACTCTAAACATTTTTATTTGATCCAGTTCTACTGAATTTCAAAATAAAAGAGCAAAGATTTCTAACTTCTGATCTGTCACAGTGCAGTTGTTTTAACACTCGACACCTACAGGATTTTGGCAGCAATGCACTTTTGCATCACTCCAGCTACAAAATGAAGGAAAAAAATAGGTTTTTTAATGTGCGTAAAAATAAAGTATCGATACTTGGCACTAATGTATCAATATTGTATTGCGGAATAAATTATCGCGATACTATGCTGTATCGATATTTCCCCCCACTCCTATTGAAACCCTACGGCAGACTAATAACCTGTCATTAGCTCTAGTTTCTCGGTGTTTATCCGGAAGTAAAAGGCCAAATGGGCAGTTGAGCAGCTGCCACAAACAGTAGAGAAAGTTTTCATGCTCATGCACATATTTTTGTACAGATTAAATTAAATGAGCTGCACGTACCCAGAAAATAGTTTAATGCACAAGCCAATTAGTGGACACTTATCTAAGGCATCACACAGAAACCACAAGGGCAAATATTTTCAAGGAGGAATCACCCTGGAGGAAATAAAACCTTCACCCTGACGGTGTTAGAACCTTCACTCTGATGGTGTTAGAACCTTCACCCTGACGGTGTTAGAACCTTCACCCCGACGGTGTTAGAACCTTCACCCTGACGGTGTAAGAGCCTCGCTGGATCCAATCCACTGGATCAGCCTGAATGAAAGGAAATGTTGATGAAATGCTGAAACATTGCATAGTTTGTTTAATCTAAAAGATAAAAGACATTAAAAATATATATTCTATTACCTCTAGGGATGCATGATATATCGCAATCGCATCGGTATCGGCCGATGTTAAGTCATTTTTGTAATATATCAGTATCGGTCCGATGAGCAAAACTGGTCCTATGTGAACAACCGATGATTTTTTCTGCCATGAAACAATGCGGTAATGCAGTACAATGCGGTAACAATGCGGTAACAATGTGGTACAATGCGGTAACAATGTGGTACAATGCGGTACAATGCGGTAACAATGTGGTACAATGCGGTAACAATGCGGTACAATGCGGTAACAATGCGGTACAATGCGGTAACAATGCGGCAACAATGCGGTACAATGCGGTAACAATGCGGTACAATGCGGTAACAATGCGGTACAATGCGGTACAATGCGGTACAATGCGGGAACAATGCGGTACAAAGAAGAAGCTGAAATCTGGCAAAAAAAATGTATTCAATGTAAGTACAAATGTATTCAGGGATTGCACGTGTTAAGTTTCAAGACTATGCATTAAACTTTAAATACATTTTCGGAAATATTACTTTTTTTGTACTTGTGGCCCCAAGCCAATTTGAGTTTGAGACCCCTGATGTAAAACAATGCAACATTTTCCAATGTGAAAAGCTCTGGTGATGAAAGGACGTTAGAAAGCTTTGATATATCATTTGGGAGAATATAACATCTCATTCAGAGAGAAGAGGACGATGATATTACATAAAACAAAATGGCAGATTGTGATTAGCCAAGTACAACACGACAGACAAAAGCCGCGTTACAAACATCAGCGGAACTGACAACCGCACAACATTATGATACACTAGATTTATCTCGCATCCATGATCTCTACCATACATCTAGAACCACGTGACGCATCTAGACCTATAGTATATGATACTTTGTGATATATACATAATAGATTGAGCCTCATATATGTCACGGCAGCGTGTAACACACCCAGAAATCACATGCAGCTGTGGGGAAGAGGATGAAGCATCAGGCACCGGTCCAGAGTTCACGTTCAGCCCTTTGGAATTAAACCATTTGTCTTTAATTATCAGTTCTCAAGCTTGTACAGTACAAAAGGGGGAAACATTCTCACATGGCCTGGAGGTGTGTGTGTGTGTGTGTGTGTGTGTTGTAACGGTCATAAATTGTGGGTTGTCCCTTTAAGGGATATGTTTGGGGTTTTTTCAGTTTTTCATGTGCATTTTTACTTTTATTTTTGTAATTTTCATGCAGCTAAGGTTGTAACATTGTTGAGCTTTTTGATATGGTGCTCGTGTGACCGTCCTGGTTCGGGGTTTGAACCCGGGGCTCCTGCGTTGAGAAGCACTGCAACAACCCGCTGCGCCAAGAGAAACGGCTCTCTTCGTTATTGAGCTTTTATCTTTGAGGAGTGAGTTTTACCGATCAACCTGCTACCTACTCGAGGACTCACAAGGATCTACTCTATTACACTCACCCCCCCAAACTCACTACTCAAAGTCCTTGGAGCCCCACGTTGGTCGCCAATGTAACCGGTCGGGTCCGGGGTTTGAACCCAGGGCTCCCGCGTTGAAAAGCACCGCAACAACCCGCTGCGCCCAGAGAGCCAGTTCCCTTGGCGCAGCGGGTTGTTGCAGTGCTTTTCAATGTGGGAGCCCTGGGTTCAAACCCCGAACAGACATGAAAACAAATATATTTTAAATAAACACTTCCTGTATCCGTTTCAAAATCAATTCTCTCTCCCTCTCTCTCACACACTACGCACTGAATTGAATTCAGTGATTTAAGCAAATAAAGGCCTGGGCTTTTAATTCAAGTTTTACGGTAATAATTAAAAATCAAATAGCAGCAGTACTAAAGTGGGTAGTGTGTGTGTGTGCAGGCCCAGATTAATGCACAGGCTTGCCTAGGCTGCAGCCTAGGGGCCCACGTGGGCCAAGGGCCCCGGATAGGCCAGAATTCTTATTTTATTTTTTACTTCAGAGAAAAAAAACGTGACCCCTACTGGTGGGGCCCAATGTGATGGGGGGATTGGCCAGAGTATTTAACAAAAAAGTCCGGGGTTCGGGGTTTGAACCCAGGGCTCCCGCGTTGAAAAGCACTGCAACAACCCGCTGCGCCAAGAGAACCGGCTCCCTTGGCGGAGCTGTTATTGGGCTTTTATCTTTGAGGAGTGAGTTTTACCAATCAACTTGCTACCTACTCGAGGGCTCACAAAGATCTACTCTGTTACACTAGCATAAAACAGAGTGCATCACGTTGTGTCCTACAGCACCCTGAACTACTGTCAGCTCTAGTGCTTTGCTCCAGAGCACGTTGGTGCTCATAGATCTAATCCTAGCCACCTTCCAGGGATTGAACCATCAACCTCTCCATTATCAGTCTGCCCCTTTACCTCCAGGCCAAACCCGCTGGCCTGGGATCAGATCCCACTAGAGCTTTCTCTCTCAATTCCCCACGGACATCGTTAAAGTTTCATCCAGGGTTTTTCCTGCATTGAAAAGCCTTGGGCGGCCCGCCTAAAGCCTGTCTCAACCCGCCTAAGCCTTCTAGGAGAGATCCCACAAGAAAAAAACTAAAAATGGTTAAAAATTGAGACGAAGAAGACAGTAACGCTACCTTTCAGTGCGGAGAGGACCGACGACGGCATAAGCGGGCAAGCCGAGCGATCATACAAGAGCGAGAGACAGACTACGTTAGATTATTTTGCGGTTCACATCCAGGTCGCTTCACACAATGTTGGTTTGCTAGCCAGCTAGCTTTAGTCGTAGCAGGCGTTCTCAGCTAGATTAGCAAGCTACTAACTTCACTACTCCTCTTCCAATACGTTCAAAGGGTGTTTACGCCCTCAATGCTGTCTTACAGCAGCACGATGGTGGCATGTGTAACGTGATAACTCCTTCCCCGTTGTTCAATAAATACAATACAATACAATACAACAATACAATATGTTTAACTCCTAAAAACAGTGACATAGGTCTCCAGGTATTAACAAGACACTCCAACTCCTCCGGTCTCGAGGCCTTTGTCTCTAGAGCTTACAACCCAGGCGAGACTCACCGAGTCCCTCAACATTTAATGCAGCCTTGGCCTCGGTTCCTCAGTGCCCCAGGGAAGCCGAGTCCATGTCCAGCCAGCGTGATTCTCCTAGCTCGGCACTTCCTTATAACGTCAGCAGCAGCGCGCCTGGCTACCATAATACTCTGTGCCTCTACCCATACAGCGCAACTCTCCATGCAACCGCAATCGTAGCTGCAGCACCTTACAGTTGTTTACATAACTTGGGGAGGCAACATGTTGCCACATCGGTGACTTCATGGAAGGATTTCCCAGTTCTGTTGTTTCTCCATCATCTCCGACTCCGGCAGTGGACATAGTGTCTCGAAAAGTAATGCACCCAGTGAGCTGGTTACCTAGCAGCTACAGTATGCTGGATCACACTGAGGTGTTTTTTGTGTTTTTCTTGGTTCAAGTAGGCAGGGTCGAGAGAAAAAAAGATTCTGGGAGAATCGTGAACCTGCTTGTGATTTCGAAGGTCAAAATCGAACGCTCATTTTGACCGGTTTTCGATTTTAGTATCGAAATCGTGACACCCCTAATCTACGTTGTAGTGGTCTCCTGAATACCTGGGGCTCTATCTTGACGGTCTGGCAAAGGCGGCGCCTGGCGTGTAATGGCACGGCGCAAGTGTCATTGCTAGTTTGGCACCGGCGCAGTTGTCATTTTCACGCCAGGCGCCCTCGCCGTCAAACTACCAAATTTTTGTATTTTTTTTCCTTTTGTACTATCTGTTTGTATTATTGTTTTTGTTGTATGTATGCATGCATGTATATATGTGTTACTTGTGTATTTGGGACCTCGTATCATAAGATACGATACGATACGATACGATACGATACGATATGATACGATAAGATAAGATACGATAAAGATGGGACTTCCGGGAAGATGGCGAAGGGAATGGCTGCTTGAGTAGTGAGCTCCCAGAAGGTCGGTGAAACAAACCCCATAAATAAAAGAGTAGGACAGAGTTGTGGAAATAAAAGTGTTGGGGAGACGCAAAAACAATTCTTTAAGACTTAAAACTTACAAAAGATAGTGTAAACAATCACAAAAACCACGAGGAGAAGTGAAAATGTCGACCCCGGCGACGGCGGAGCAGATGGACGCGGTGATCAAGGGGCTAGCCGACATTAAAAACAGCATGAGTGACTTCAAACAAGAGATTAAACAGGAGTTGGCAGCAATGAAAACGGAGCTCAAGAAGGACCTAGATGACCAGCTACAGAAGGTGAATGGAGAAATAAAGGCACAGGGTACACAGATTACCGAGATGCAGGCCCGCGTGTCAGAGGTGGAGGACTGGAGAACCGAGATGAGCGAGATCTGCATAGCGCAGGAGGAACGGGTGAAGGTGCTACAGGCGAAGGTACTGGACATCCAAGCACGGTCAATGCGCAATAATATCCGCATATTTAACTGTCCAGAAGCGGCAACAGAAGGCAAGGAAATGGTTAAATTCCTGGAGGAGTTGCTGTGGGCTTCGCTGGACCTGCAGGATGGGACCGAACTCCAGATAATGAGAGCACACCGAGCGCTTGCACCCAAACCAAAGGATTCCTCGGCCACCCCGATCGATCGTGGCCAACTTTTACAGTATGACACCAAGGAGATGGTGCTGAGGAAGGCATGGGCTACGGAGGTTAAGATAGACGGCAAAAGGATCGGCTTTGACCATGATTATCCGCCCGAGATAGTGAAGCTAAGAAAGGAGTACATCCCGCTGAAGAAGATCCTGAAGCGGAGGGTATATCCTTTTCCTCGCCGTTTACAAACTACGAGTTCAATGGCCGGAGGGTACGACAACATACACTAACGCAAGAGAAGCAGCCCGAGAGATACATGCCAAAGGCCTGGTGGACAAGGAGAGAACGCCCGCAAGGTTGCCGAGGACAAGGAACCCAGACTCGCCGACGGGGGACGTGGTGGATACGCCGGCGGGGACAGGAGGGACGGCGGGGGAAGGCGACAAGGATAAACAGAAGGGAATGGCGACGGCGTGGTCACAACTGATGAAGAGGACGGGACAAAGCAGAGGAGCTGCGAGCAAGGCTAAAGAGAAGATGAAGACACTGTCACGCAAATGAGTATCTGATTCGAAAGGGGAAATGAAGAGAGGAAAAGGTAATGAAGGGGGGAGGGGGGAAGGGAAGTACGGGAGAAGGAATGTGTAAAGTGAATCCTCCCTAAAGAGTGTAATTGTTTAATTTTATTATTATTATG
>CABFOS010141366.1:0-11374 GCA_900660315.1 Diretmoides pauciradiatus
CAATTCAGCAATCCTGTTCATTCACATGGTTATTTGTGACAAAAATGACCCATTACTCTAAAGAAAAAACACTATAATATTCCTTTAATATTGCTATCGGGGCTCCTACTTCTACTCAGTGAGATGATGGTGATTTATCTTTGTGAGATGTGAGGAACTTGCTGAGGATCTTGTTGCAGCCAGTGCATGACAATACCAGGATGTAAAGAGGAATTTCAGTAATGTGACGGATTTACTGACACTTGAAGCAACTGTGGATGTTATACAACTGTTGGTATTACAAGGAGGGGTGAGGTCTTGGGTGCCAGAAAATGTTTCCCAAATTCACTAGTGTAAATGAAAATCTTAGCATGCATCATTTATTTTTGTTTGTTTTTTGTTTATTATTGTATTGTTATTTGTTTGATGTTGACATTGAGAATCAATCTTGAGTTGTGAGACGAGTTTCTGACTAACTGCTTATCTACTGTATCAGTTGTATATATCAGTTGACATCAGCTGTAAAGCACAAAACATTCCCCACAGGGAGGAATAAAATACCATCTCATCTTATCTTATCTTATCTTATCTTACTTGGCAAGGGCCTCCCTGACCTAAAGCCTCAAAGAGGTTTTGACTTATTCAACCGGGAATCCTGCCAAGTACAGGCAGTGTCAGATAAGACCCTTAGCAGCAAACTGGGCAATTTATGCTACCAGATGATACATCTTGATCATTATGTACAACAGTGAGTTCTGCTAGCAATATATATTTTACAATGAAGAATGTATAAGTTTGTTTGCTTTCTTCAGCTTTATGACTTATAGATGAGTGGGAGAGGAGGCCAGCTGCAGTATATTCCAGGTGTCCAGCCAAGTACAGTGAATCATGAATATGGCTACCAGGTTATCTCCGCCCAAAACGTCCAGATAGCCTCATTGCTTCTCTCACTGTTCAGTAGCCACAGTATTAACACAATCTTATGATGAAACAGAATTTGAGGATCCTAACAAAAGCTGCTTATTTACTCTAGCACCACATACAAGGGAGCTGCTGCCACTTAGTGGCTTATTAATCTCAGCACATCCTGGATACTCCAACCGTTTTACTTGAAAACCCCAAGACACACAAAGACAGATGGACAGGACATACATCAATAAGACACCATGTACATACAAAATATACTTTTTATATAATACGATAACAAAGCACTTCTTCATGGCACTTTGTGATAACTGTGACGCCTCAGAGGAGGGATGTGACATCAAGCAAGTTCAACAAGCAAACATTCATAATGAACATCATACAAAGAAACATGTTACACAATGCAGTCCATGAACAAATACAGCTCCTGTACAGACAACATCTATCATTAAAGGAGACACAACAATGTCAGGGAGCACTGTCTTGGTGTGTGCAGCTGTGTGTGTGAACGGTACATGGTAAAAAGCAAGAGGCATGCGCAGGAATCTGACCAAGATTTTATAAAAGAAATTTACTTCAAATTAAAACATAATTTGGGGCATAAATACAAAGTCACTTTTCTCATTGACGTCCAGCATCTCGCCTGGTGGGATGAATATGTCAATGCAATAGCAAAATGATCCTCCAATACATTTCCATATACAGTACTTTGAATGAAGTGTCATTGGCCCTGAATAGAATGTACAGAGAGACACACACTGGGCTGCTGCCCCCAAAATGTCTGTTTTATTCTATCTAACACCAGTACATATGTAAACAGATGGGATCATTTTAGCTGCATCCTGACTGTGAGACTGAATTCCACTTATCCGTTCTCACTCACAAAGTTCTCTAAGAATAATGATGAAGACAGGCCAACAGGGATCAGTTCACAGCCTGGTAAAACTGGGATGAAAAACAAACTAAGAGCTTCATGGCAAAATGCTATATCCACATAAAGTCATATTGATTATTCATATAAAACTGTCATTGATCAAGTCTTGAACGATAAATCCTTATTTCCCTGCAGATGGATATAGCATTTCAGATTGTAACTCCTGACTTGTAGTTTGATACAACTGTCACCACAAAGACCACACATACTACGCATGACATAATAGATTTCAATTCACATTTCAGTTAAGGAATGGCCTCCAAACTAGATTCTCTAGTTCATTCCACTAAAGCCCATAAGAGAAGAGGATGTCTCTTTCTCAAGTTTGGAACTGAGATTGGCTAATTGTCATAAGGAACCAGGTATTTACCTCCCTCTCTCCCGCCCTCCACCCCCCTCTTTCTGTGTGTGTGTGTGTGTGTGTGTGTGTGTGTGTGTGTGTGTGTGTCTCTCTCTCTCTCTCTCTCGGTCTGCCTGGTTGGAGGAGTGGTCTGGGTAGGCTACATGAGGCCACAGCAGCCAGACTTGTGCTTCTGAGACTCAATGTAGTCGTGGATCTGGAACTTGGGCTCGTTGGGCTGCTGTGCTGCTCTGTGCTTCAGCTCCCTGGTGAAAACGGGTGGAAAAGAGAGAGACAGACTTAGATACAGAGGGGGTGGATGCGTGGGATGGAGCACAGACAGGGCGAGCATATCAAGAAAATGAGAAATGAGGAGAAATAAAGAGAGAGAGAAAGTGTACTGAGATTTAATCAAAATGCCTATGGCATGAATCATCATGAATCTAATTTGCACTGAAAATGCCCATCACATGAAGATAGCAAATCCCTCAGATCATTTCATTTTAAAGCACTGGGAGTAGACTGTAGAAATATAATTAATCTTACACTGAACGACAGTGCTTTTCACAATTTATTCTATTCAGTAAGAAAGGTATGCACACTTGGGAATGACTCAAAGATAGAGGTCACACTTTTAATGTTTGAGATCCGTGGAGAACAAAGACTCAAAACATGCACAATCCCATTATCACCAGTCATCCAAAAACAACACCAAACAAACAAATGAGCTAATAACCCTTACACTACATTATTTGCAATAATCAGAGATGTGCTTGTGAGCATGGCACTAAAATCAGATCTATTCTACATTCACACTTAGCATTCAACTTGCCTGCAAAGACACAATGGCAAGACAGGAGAGTATAAACCATGTAAGCTAGTGGAGAAAACCCCAGTCTACACCACAATATTGGCTGTGTACCCAAATGAGAACAGTAATACTAGTCCTTGAGTTGAGAGTTCATTACACCAAAGGAAGATAGAGCTGTCATACACGACACAAACAGAATTTAAAATGAATTTCGTTTTGGCTTGTGTTGACCTTTCTTTCATAAGCATATTTATTCAATCATATTTTCATATCACTTATTGGGAAGGTATTTTCTAGCTACAGAGCACTCTGGAGAGGTGAGGTGGCTTTTGGAGCATAACATATTTGTATTTGGGATTACGTAGAGCTGACAGTGGAAATGAGAAAAAGGACGAATAAGGAATTCCAAGATGTATTGTCTCCATATTTGTATAGTTATTTGTTCCCTCCTCTTTGGGTTGGTGCTGGTGAGGAGAGACAGGGTCTACACTGACCTCTATCGGTCCACCTGTCCCCTCCTTCAGGCTCTTGTAGCCACCTGAACACCAAGATGAACCAAACTATTCCTAAAATATTCATTTTCTCTCCTCTTGAACAGCATCTGTAACTAATATTTACATTCATAACAGAATGTTTCATGCAATGATGTCTCATATGGGATAGACCACTTACAACATGTGGTATGCCAGGAAATTAAACGTTTCATTCATCCATCCATCCATTCATCCATCCATCCATCCACCCACCCATCAATCCATTCATCCATCCATTAATCCATCTATCCACCCAGCCATCGATCGATTCATTCATTCATTCATTCATTCATTCATTCATTCTCACCATGAATTCCATTCTCTGTGATGATTTTTAAGAATTGTAATATCTTTCTCCCAATTATTTTTTTCTGCCCATTTCTCTGATTTACACTGCTTGTTAAAATGATTTCCCATCTTGGAATCTGTGGCTGACAATGTCACACTACAAGATATGTTCAGATTCAAACTTGAACTATAGAGTCTGATGGGTACTCAGCTAGATCAGCGAGTCCTTACTACTTCCACACTGCAACATAATAAGGGCCTATTTCCTGTCCCAATCTTAAAATTTGGTTGGAAAGAAAGTGAAAATTGTTCAGCAGTAGCATGTGATTATACACCTCGTAAGACTTACTTTGCTATAGCGAGAAAGGCCAGTTCCACATTGACTCCAGTCTTGGCACTGGTTTCCATAAAGGGGACTCCATATTCCTGAGATAAAAACATTAGTAGAGCAGTTGTAAGTGGTTTTTGCTGAGGCTATGGCCGCCATATATTACACAGTGGTTTGTGGTTCATCAGCATCCTCCTACCTTGGCCAGCTTCTCTCCTTCCTCCCGCTTGATGACCCTCTCTGCAGCCATGTCTGACTGTAAGAGCAATAGGATGTGAAATAATCATGGTGGAAGTGAAGGGTCACAGATTCACCATGCCATTAGCTACAGTAATACACCATCATGTCAACCCACATGTCCTCTATCTGCCAGCCTTGCTGCTAGCTGCTGTCTTAAGGCTTCATCAGACTGATGAGATGTCAAATCCCCACCTCCAGCAGAAGAACATTTCTCCCAGAGACTAATACACTGTCCTACTGCTCCCTGCTCTCACAACAAATGATCAGTGCTGCTGCTGTGTGACATCTATGACCCTAGGACGGGTGTGTCCTCCATGAGCCACCAGAGGGAGCATTCAGACATATTCAATGACTGGTGTCAGCAATAAAGCATGACAGTTAGATTTACACCATCACCACCAGGGTTGTGGTAAAAAGGATTACATGTAATGGAAATGTGAAGCATATAATCAGTAATTTGTGATGGATTAAGTTTTGAATGTACCCTTCCCAAACCTGATCACATAAAACCATAATGCACATATTGGAATGATGGTTAAACTTCAATAGTTAAAACAGGTAGTCTCGATGAGGACTTGGACACCATCTCACTAGAATTGATTCTGTAAATTTGTGACTGTGTTGGTGAAAATAAGCAAGTGAGTGCTTTGCATTCTTGTTAGCATGCATACATCTGCCCGAGTGTGATAAGAGTGTATTAAAATTGTGGTGAGGGAGCATTTATCATCAATCTTTATATACAGTAATGGTAAAAAGAAGCTTTGCTCACCTTGTTGCCGAGCAACATGATGACCACTTCCTTCTGGGCGTACTCATGTATTTCAGTCAGCCAAGCCTTGAAAGTAAAAAAGACAGACAGACACCGGAGAGTGAGAGACAGAAAGCAGATCAATAAATCAATATATAAACAAAATGAATACCCCCACTTAAAGAAAGCCACTGTTCAACTACAGATGCCATTTTCTCTGCACTCTTGAGTTACCACCCTCCAGTCAATCTTTTTGAGACTCTCTTTTACCTAAAGCCTTATATTGCTTTTCATTATTGAAACCACGAACTGTAACAAAAGCAAATGATATCATGCCATTTCCAAAGGAAACAATAAGAAAATGTTGGAAGCGCGTATAGTATTTTGCATGTAAAAAGACAGAGTGAACTATTCAGCTTGAGGAGCAGGAAGTGAAAATGAGGAGGAAGGAGAAAGAGAAGTAATTTGAGACGGCTTTACCCTGATATTGTCAAAAGACGACTTGCTGGTGATGTCATAGAGCAGAAGTAACGCTGCAGAGGAAACAGAAGAGCAGTTCAGTTGCACCTTTATTATTATTATCATCTATTATTGTTATCTGCTTAGGATGTAATGCACAAACGCGCGCGCACACACACGCACACACACCTCCACATGCTTACTATGCATACTAATGCTAGGATACACAGCAGACAGGTGGTTTCCTCACTTACAACACACACACACACACACACCACCACCACCACCAGGAAGTGGAGCAGAGGTTACCCTGGGCATCTCTGTAGTAGGCGTGTGTTACACTGCGGAATCTCTCTTGGCCAGCAGTATCCCAGATCTGAATAACAAACCACATAATTACATAGTAGTTACAGTACCATTCTAAACAATCCTTACAGCAAATTCTAAGCAGCCAATGATTAAAGCAGAACCATGCTATTATTAAGCCATGGTGGAAAATACAATTTTAGAATTAAGTGTAGGACTCTATCATGAATGGGGCCCCTGCAAGAGAAGCTTCGGATTTACTACATAGCTCAAAGAAATCTAATTTTGTCACCTCCCACTCTTAGTGGGGAATGAACAGGTTATGATGATAGACGTGCATGACTTAGATAAGCTGTGCATGCAAGCAAACAACCCAGCAGTGTTGCTCATAATATTACCAAAATATGATGCTGAATTTGACTGGATTGGCCAATAATGATAATGTGAGTGAAAAGCAGAGCCAGGTCAACTATTTATTACTTAATCACTATTTAGACTAGAGTCTGTGACCACCAGATGAGTCCAGTTAACTGTATAGGACAACAACTGTCAGAAAGATGAAGGAAGGTCTGGTGTGCTCTTACCTGAAGTTTGACTTTCAAGTTGTCCACAGTCACCACCTTATTCTGGGGGAAAGAGAAGAGTCAGACAACCTGTGGGACCATGTTCCTTAAAGATTGGCGTGCTGTGGAAACTCTGCAGAAACTGAATGATGCACATCGCAGCAGACTAAAAACTTCATGGACACAGTATGCAGTAAAGGAAACAAGACAAATAAGAGCCACTTTGAATGCTGGCAGAGAACGCAATTTGCAACACCCACACATCAACAAAGTCTTGGGGATTAGACTTAATTACACAATAGTGAGAAAGAGGACTGGCAGCATAACAACTCACTCCCCCGCTAATTTCCTGTAGCTGTCAGGGGCGCCCTGCGATTTCCTGTAAAGAAATGATTGGCCTATAATAGTTTAAGGCACCCCAGCTAAAAGACAAAATGTTTCAAATGATAATTGTGGCGAAAGGGGAAAACTGCTGGTAAAAAATGCTCAAGAGGAAGGCATCAGGTAGTGAGGTGAGAATGAAGCCTATTGCCAACCAGTTGTGTGGCATTTTGTCATGCATGCACATCCACATGAAATAATAAACAAAACACAAGCGCTCTCATCCTCTCATCCTCAAAGGTAAACCACATTAGGAGTGTTTTACTGGGACTCTGTTGTGTCACCATGATCCAGCTATAGCACCAAACCAGTTCACGGTACCAAGACCTTTAAAAAAAAAACGCGTTTTGGATTTGAAGAGAAAAACACCAAAGAGAGGCAGAGAAGAGAGGCTGACATAAAGGAAGTGTGACGAGCAACTGTTCTGTATCACTTCCTCAATCACTTCATAACTTCTCTCAGGTCACCACAAAGTCACACACATACACAGAAATACAGAAAGAGACACAATTAGAAGCAATCTCTGAAATGAGAGCAAAGCTATCTCTCCTAACTAGAATTGTCACCTGCTGAGTGCTCCGCCTTGGCAGAATGGACGTGGTTCAACCCCTGCATTAGTTGCCATGGGTTTCCATTTTTCCCCTTAATTATGACGCGAGAGGAGCCTGCATGCTGAGTAACTGCTACAAGGAAACATGCTCAAAATAGACTGTCCATATTACGAGCTGCCACAGTAGCCTGTCATCCAATCCATGCGGAGAGCAGAGGCTATGGACAAGCTCAGCAAAAGATGCAGCAAGGCACATATTGACTGAACTATCTCTCTCTCACGTTGGTCTCTAAGCAGCTTTTGCATTTAGTAAACAAGGGGGACGCCTGTGTTCTTTATACAAGTAACTCCTTATGTTAATAGGAATTATTCCTCTTGATGAACAGCTTGATAGTCTTAATAATGAGTCCATAATTGTTTTTTCAAATGCATGTGTAAGACATTTCATGAATAGCTACTGGCTACAGCACCTGTTGCTTTTGCTTGTAGCAGAATGTTGATTCTACTTGATGAAGTGCCTCCATGCAGCCCCAACTGTCAGACATTCATTATGCTCCCTAATGTCCACTCCGGCATCAGAAGGAGACAATATATCACTCTAACTAATGCAACATAATTTCCTCCTCAAACCAGCCCTACTTCAGTTGCCATTAGTGTGAGAGCGCTTTGCCTTGAATGGAGGCAAATGGGAGGTTGGGGGGATCCTGACCACCCGAGTCAGAGTTGCCACTCCACTCTCATTCTCATTCTCATCTTTGTAGAGAACGCTTTTGACATCTGCTCCCAGTTCAATAACAAATCAGGGTTCTGTGTGTGTGTGTGTGCCTGCGTACGTGCGTGTGTGTGTGAGGTTGCCTGCATGTGGTATATAAGTATGTAAGAGCTTGTCTGTCAGTGACTCCTCCAGGCCCCAGTAGGGTTGCAGGCAGCCAATCTCTACCCTGTCAGGGACGTGGGCAGGCATCTGCCAAGATATTTATGAAGCCGTCCACACAGCCTTTAGCAGCACAAGTTGTCTGGGAACTTGACGGATTGGTGAGAGCATTTGTACTTTTTGTGTTACCTATAGAAACTGTTGAATGAGTTCAATGTGCAACTAATGAATTGGCCATTCTCTCTTTTCTGTTTCTGGGTCTCTCATTGTTACATAAATATCAGTTTATGGTTTTCAGATGTAAATAATGAATTTCCTCATCAGAACAAAAAGAGTATAACACAAATTACAATCAATTAATGGGTACACAGAATGAAAATGGGGACACTTCAACCCCTTATTGATCAATTCTGTGACTCCGAGGCCATTTGACATCTCTCACCCTAAAGTCTATTCCCACGGTGGCTATAAAGTTGCCTCCCAGAAAGGCCCCATCTTTAAAGCGCACCAAGATGCACGTCTTCCCCACGGCTGAGTCGCCCAGCAGCATCACCTAGAGCAAATCCACAACCAGACAGAAGGGAAGCAGGTTACAGCTCGCCAAAAACATGGGAGAAATTATTAGTCATGATGGGTAGGATAGAACCAATAGCAATTGTGGAATTTAAATGATGGTGCAATTCTGGCGGGGATATTCCAGTTTTGTTTGGAGGTGTGGTGCATACATATTGCAATACAGCATATGACTGTTAAGAATGAGGGGGAAGATGTCACAATCGTGATCAAGACTTTTGAGTCAGATGATGCTATTGCACAATGTCTTATTTGATGCCTTACAGTTGATGTATCAGGATATTCTCCTTATTTAATGCAACATGTAATAACCTTGTTCTTACAGTATGGTATTATATAGTCCAATAGTGTAGGATTTAACAGTTGATCATGTTGGCATCAACATCTGACTTTCTGCCATTACTGTACTGTGGAGGGATTCATAATGTTTGCAGCAAACTCTGCAATTTCGGTCTCATCATTTTACAGAGGGCATCCTTCTTCAAAACTATTCAATATAATTACTACAGTATAATTATGCAATTAACAAATTCATCACGGCTGCATGTCTTGTCAAGCCTTCTAAATGGTGATTACATAAACAGCTCCAGTGGTTTTACAGTGCAACTCCTCATACTGTACACATACAATTTGTAAATATGCATACATTTACTAATACAGTCTTGAATTTGAACTTCCTCCCCTTATAATCCCTTCGCTGCGAGCCTTTATACAGTAGAACAGTGTCTTGTGAGCCTGTAGACACAGGTGATTTTCAAAACACACACAATGGGAGGGTGAGTCTACACTCAGGAGCACCCTCAGCAAATATTTGCTTATCTGTAAGGGCGGACCGTGTAACAGAGAGGTTTATAGCCGGAGCCACTTCTTAATAATGTAAACTAAACGTGTGTGGTGCGGTCATGAATATACAAATATCCGTTTAACTGTAATCCCAATTCCAGCACTTAATAATCATGGTCTGACATATTTTACTAATTGTGGAAGCCTTTAAATTGTGTCAGTATTCATCTTTAAATTGTTTTGTTTTTTTGCTACAGGTACTATGTTACTGTGTCACTGTTTCCTGACCATTAAACTACACCACCGCAATTAAAAGAAAAGAATCAACACACGCGTATAAGATAGAAATACAATACACACCTTGAAGGCAATATCAAAATATTCGTGAACAGAGGCGCATCTCTCCAACACATATTTTGACGTTCCGTTCTTAGTCTGCTGATGCGTCAACGATGTCTGTCTAGTGGACATCGCAGTGACAGAATAGTCCAAACCTGTCACTGAAACCACCGCGTCTCCGATATGTGTCCGGAGGAGCGCGCACTGCCTCTGCGTGATTTCCGTGACTCAGTCCCGGTCACCGCAAGCCCCGCGTCCCTCAGCTTTCATACTGCGCGTCCAAAGAAGAAGAAGAAGAAGGGGGGGAAACACCAAGCGCCTCTCAAGAAATTACCCCAATATCGTCTCTCTCGAACAGATCCCACTGACACGCAGTGATCTCAACTTGATGGATGAGCGCTCGGGAGGCGCGTCTACATCCACCAGTCAAGGAAATAATGACAAATAGGCGGAAACATCTCACAGTGTTTTGCAGTGCAGCGGATCCTCGCGTAGGCAGATGATGCGTGACATGACAGGACGTCGCCGTTGTTACAGCGGTCCGTTGCGTTGCTGATGGACTTTGACATGTTAGAGTGTGTGTTTTTTTGGTTTTGTTCAGCTACTACCGAGGTCAATCTGTCTTCATGGGCAACAGGCGTTGATGAGCTGACTCACCCGCTACAGGTGGATCAGCAGCAAAGACCCAAACCCCGAGACAAAAAGACACCTAAGCATCAGCACACTGAGACAAAAAGACCCCCAGTCATCAGCACCCTGAGACAAAATGACCCCCAGTCATCAGCACCCTGAGACAAAATGACCCCCAGTCATCAGCACCCTGAGACAAAATGACCCCCAGTCATCAGCACCCTGAGACAAAAAGACCCCCAGTCATCAGCACCCTGAGACAAAAAAGACACCCAGTCATCAGCACCCTGAGACAAAAAGACCCCCAGTCATCAGCACCCTGAGACAAAAAGACACCCAGTCATCAGCACCCTGAGACAAAAAGACCCCCAGTCATCAGCACCCTGAGACAAAAAGACCCCCAGTCATCAGCACACTGAGACAAAAAGACACCCAGTCATCAGCACCCTGAGACAAAAAGACACCCAGTCATCAGCACCCTGAGACAAAAAAATACACCCAGTTATCAGCACCCTGAGACAAAAACACCCCCAGTCATCAGCACCCTGAGACAAAAAGACCCCCAGTCATCAGCACCCTGAGACAAAATGACCCCCAGTCATCAGCACCCTGAGACAAAAAGACCCCCAGTCATCAGCACCCTGAGACAAAAAGACCCCCAGTCATCAGCACCCTGAGACAAAAAAGACCCCCAGTCATCAGCACCCTGAGACAAAATGACCCCCAGTCATCAGCACCCTGAGACAAAAAGACCCCCAGTCATCAGCACCCTGAGACAAAAACACCCCCAG
>CABFOS010141372.1:2132-12856 GCA_900660315.1 Diretmoides pauciradiatus
TCATAATTTAGTTAGACAAGTGGGTCAATTGTTGTTTAAGTATAATAACTCTGGTTTGGACTCTGGATGTGTTGTAATGCGATACTCTGTTTAGCGAACTGGCTGCTTGTTTATCATGCCAGTGCGACGTGGGGTGGTGTTGAGGACAAGGTTTGGTTTATATTCTGTTCTATTCTTCAGTCTTCTGGAGTGGTGTGAGTGAACGCACGCCTGGTTACCTGTCCAGGGGCACACATGGCCCACGGTGTGCACGACCACCAGAGAGCACTGCCAGTAGCCCAGGCCACGGTGCCTTCTCTGCCACCCTCCAGCGAAGAGAATGTGAGTACTTGTCCTGTCTTCTCACCTTGATAGGAGCTTGTTGCTCCAGTGCAAAATATGACATTGCAGTGACTTCCGAGAGAAATAGCAGTAGTGGTATGAATTGCAAGTTGTTCCAAGTCTAGACATCATCTTTTGATGTTGTTTGAAACACTTTCAGTAGATTGTGGGGGGGAAATCTATTGTCTCTCAGGTTGTTTGTATTATAAAAAAGCAAAAACACCAGCCATGGTATTTCTGTGAGATGTCACTTGTTTTTATGCCCTGATGAAGACTGTATGTTGAAACGCGAAGGTGTGAAGCCATCATATTAAAGGCTTTTTAATTTTTTTTGCAAAACAGTGTGCCTTGGAATTTTTCTGGTAATAAGTCTAACCATCTTTCATTTTAAGCAAAAAAACAATATTGCTACCTCTGTGATATTGGTATTGTACTCTTTTACGTCACCATATCAGTATGATTTCAGGTACCAACAGCATCCAGCCAGCTGTGGGTAGTTTAGAGAAGAATTTAGAGGAGACTCAAGGCAGAATGTTTACTCTATCTAGCACTATAGGGTTAGTGTTTCTTTGCCCAGCTCTTTAACCTAGTTGTTCTTTTTCAGCCTAGCTTTTCTTTCTTTCTTCTTTCTTTCGTTGGAATATGTTTAAGGAGATGTCCTTAGGTGAACTTAATTGTATTCTAACAGTGGCACCAACTAGTGAACTAAACAGCCACTTATTAAGTTTTGGACATTTTCTGAGTAAAAAAGAAATCTAATAGTCAGTTGGTGGGCAGCAGAAGCCTGAGGGAAATGAGTGTGATGAAAATGTTGCTGGATGGATCACAGGACCAGTGAGGTTTGAGGGATGGAGAATTGGAGAATTGCCCCTGAGCAAAGCACCCGACCCTCAACTGGTCCTGTGAAATTGTCCCAACAATAGAAGACTGTACTTGTATTGGACATGTAGGCATTTATACGTGTAACTGTTTGGCTGTATAGCAAGGTGTTGCATAATTTTTTTTATTTTTTTTATTTTACCTTTATTTTACCAGGTTACCAGGTCTCTCATTGAGATTAGGAAATCTCTTTTGCAAGAGAGACCTGACCAAGAAATTACAGACACATCATTTCAACATAAATACAATACAAACACAAAAAACAAAACCAGCAGCTGTCCTCAGTGTAGTCCATATTAATCTGTAATATGTACATAAATAACAATATACTGTATATGCAGATGAATACAATCCCAAACCATTTGACCAATCCAGGGCACTGAGTTTGAAAACAGTTAGCTTAGCAGTTAAACCTAAACCTGTGGTGGTGGTGGTATGCATAGTTGCGAAAGACCATGTTTGTTTTTCATGCAAAACACTTCTCTTATCAGCTAGTGGGATTTTTTATTGGGTTCAACCAGCCCATTCACCTTAACACACACACAACACATGCACATGCACGCATTAAGCATACGCAAGTTGGTGTTTTCTTATCTCTTGTGTCATGAGGTCAGCCTCTAGCCTCTTTGGATCTAAGCCACACATGCTGATTTTGCTGTGATATGTCATTTCCTTTGTTGTTGTGTGTTGTGTGTGTGTGTGTGTGTGTGTGTGTCATCCTTGTCAAAATCATAACATCCTATGAAGAGAGAAACATGACTAAAACCCTTAGGACATTTTGTTGGTGGTCATTTTGCGGTTCCAAAGAGAGCTCGGATTAGGATAAGGGCTGGTATGGAATGAATGTAAGTTGATGGAATGTCTTCACAAGCATTCATTGCAATGTGTGTGCGTGTGTGTGTGTTCTAACAGAAATGGCCTGTGCTGGATTCCCTGCTTTGTGGTGCGTTTTCTGGAGCCGTGGGCAAAACAGTCATTGCTCCTCTGGATCGAACCAAGATCATCTTCCAAGGTAAGCACAAACAATTCATGAATTGTGTGCTGGAAAAAGAATCCAGGCTTTGTTGTATGCAGCCAGTCCACTATAAGTGTAACTATATGTAACAGTTGGAGTTTGCACTGAACATTGTAACTGTTGCTACTTGCTAATCCTCTTAGTAGATGTTTAGCCTCCATGGGAAAGTATGTTGTTTAACTTGTACCTTGTTCTGTCACAGTGTCCTCAAACAGCTTCTCAGCTAAGGTGAGTTCAGTTCTCTGTCCTATCAATAATTCAGTTAAAAAATGACAATGTCAATGGCAATGTTGTAATAGATTCCCACTCTCCAAACTCACTCACTCACTCACTCACTCACTCACTCACTCACTCACTCACTCACTCACTCACAAGTTAATGAAAAACTAAAGGGTATCTTCCACTGCATCTACCCCAACCCTACATATGTTATACATAGGAGGCCGTCCGGCTCATCAAGTGTACATACAGAATGTATGGACTGCTCAGTCTGTGGAGGGGCAACTCCGCCACGATGGTGCGGGTCATCCCATACGCCGCCGTCCAGTTCTGCTCCCATGAACAGTACAAGACATTACTGGGCAGCTACTACGGCTTCCAGGGAACGTGAGTAGAGGCTCCATAGACTACAATATGTGCAGTAGGTGTGATATTTACCCGGCATCAAGAGTAGATGGCGTACAGTTGAAACTACTCAATGTATTACCTCCACTAGGGATGTATTGGTATGTATTGACATGTATAGGTGAATTGCTGCTCATTGTTGTATTTCGTTTGCTATTGTGAATGGTGAATATTCATTGTTAGACTGACCTTGGGAGCAGTCAAGACCATAAGTGAAGAGGCAGAGGCAGGAGATAAAGCAAACCCCAAATTGTGGACATTTATTATGCAGTTTCCATGGCAGCATACAAATACCAGCAGCTCTCACCAGGCCCAGCTACCACTACCTGCCCCAACTACACACTGAATAGTACCCACTGTGAATGAACATCTTCAAAAAACAAGTAGTACTCTGCTTAAGTTAGATAGCTGATGAATTTAATTACAAATAACATGTATACATGGAGAGATCTTGTTCCAATGCTCCCTAGCCGATCTCTGTCCATCTCACAGACAGGTTGGGATATAAACTTTGAACAGGAAGTGACCTCATTGGCCCCTCCCACATGTGACCTCATGGGTCCTCCCATGTTGAAAGGCATGATGGGAAATACAGGGTGATGGTTTACACATCAGAATACATGACGTTTCCTGAGGGCACACTGCTTTATGACTCAGCTAAACTACAATAAAACATATATCACAAACAATATACATAAACAATACACACATTAAGTATAAGAACCACCATTGGGTGCTACCAAACACCTATTTTATTTTACATGAAATCTCTGAATACATCAAAACATAACTATACATATTAGAAAAAGACTCAAATTAACCTTTAGCCCATGTATGGTTAATACACTCCAAAAACAACAACAAAACTAGCCCACATAAACCCAACATACCCCCCTACACAATCCAAATTTGGAAATTGTCTTTCAGTAGTAGTTTCATTTGTTGTTGCAAAGTAACACATCATGGACAGGTGTCAATATCAACATACAATGCCAATAAAATAATTATTTTTATGAAAAACTGTATGATGCTACCTGAACATTATTTGAATCGCATTGCATTAATATGTACTGTTGTGTACTATGAGTCTAGTATAGTATCCAGGGCTCAAAGACACATGCTAACATGTAATTTCATCTATGTGCTTGTTTCAGTGCTTTGCCTCCAGTCCCCCGCTTGCTGGCCGGTTCTCTGGCAGGCGCCACCGCTGTTATGCTTACCTACCCTTTGGACATGGTTCGAGCCAGGATGGCCGTCACTGCCAAAGAAATGTAGGCAACCACGCATTGTTAGCTTCCCAGAACACCTACTGTCATGTGCCAAGGGATCCCACTCTATATTTGGATTTACCCTTATGTCTACATTCACAGTCACATTATTTGTATTGCTATTACAGTAAAAGAGGCAAATGTAGTGTATGGCAGTTAAATGCACCAACGCCACAAATTCTGCACACAGATTACTACATAACATAGCTTCCTATACTGTAGATAATGTCTTACCTGAGGCCCTTTTCCCTACAGGTACAGCAACATCATGCATGTATTTAAGCGAATCTCCAAGGAGGAGGGTGTGAAGACACTTTACAAAGGCTTCACCCCCACTATCCTGGGAATCATTCCATATGCAGGGATCACATTCTTCACCTACGAGACCCTCAAGAAACTACACGCAGGTATTGGTCATTGGTTTTGTGCTGCACGTCTGCATTCAGTGACGATCTGTGAAGTAGCTTGAAATTTCATGGTGATTCGTTTTCATTTTCATTTAATGTTTATTTGATAGGGACAGATACAGTTACATGGTGAATTGCTCAGCAGTTTTTCAGTGTAATGCATCATAGCATGTTCAGCTACTGCTAATTTCCAATGCCCGTCCCTAGATGGGCCTTTAAAATAACAAACATAAAAACATAAAAGGATAAAAACAGAATGCATACAAATACTGCATATTACCTACTACACATACACAGCATACAGCGTTGCATACCCCGCTCCTACACATGACTACATGACTGATTATCTTTTAAGAATTCTTTCAGTTTGAGTTTAAAATGTTGAGGACTTTGGTCCTTAGGCAGCCCATTCTATGTGTTAGCTCCCTTTATAGAAAAGGACGTCTGGCCAAAGGATGTTTTTCGGTACGGTACTTTACAGTTCCCTGCAGCGGTATTCCTAGTGGACAAACCAGAGGCCTGTCGCACCATGTCACAGAGAGCCTGAGGGGCCTGGTCATGCAGACATTCCATACATGTTATGTGTGTGTATGTAGTCTAAATGATCCAAACATTGTTTTGAATTGCAACTCAGAGGTTCATCTCTTGCCGTCCTTCTCTGTAGAAAAGACAAAGAGGTCCCAGCCATACCCCTATGAGCGCGTGGCCTTTGGTGCATGCGCCGGCTTGATTGGACAATCGGCTTCGTACCCACTGGATGTGGTTCGTCGGCGCATGCAGACAGCCGCCATTACCGGCTCATCCTACGGCACAATCCTTGGCACCGTTTGTGAGATCGTAACACGGGAGGGAGTTGTACGTGGACTATACAAAGGCCTGAGCATGAACTGGGTTAAAGGGCCCATCTGTGTGGGGCTGAGCTTCACCACATTTGATATCACACACAGCTTTCTGCACAAATTGCACTAGACGGGCCACTTTAGCCACTGGATCAGCAGGAGGCAACAGAGGGGCAGCAAAAAAAACTGAGGAGATAAGAGAGTTCACAGATAGACTTTGAATGTATGGCAATAATAACCTGTCCGTCCACTCAGTCACTGCAGCGCTGTCCTGCTGCAGTCCCCTTTTCACTTCAGGCAGGGATTCAAGGGAGTGTATGTGGACATTTGGATAAGAAATCTACAGACACACAATATCTATAACTCAGTCAGTATTCACACACATTGTCCCTAGAAGACAATGTCAGTTCAGTGTGAAGACAGAGAGGAAGTGGCTTTAAGTTGTTAATTGTACACAGCCTTTATAACACCTTTATTTGAAATCATGGTAATATTACAGCAACTAGAGCAATTAACAGTCCAAATGTTTGGATAAGTGTAAAGCGGTTGCTTCATGATAGATGCATGTGGAGAACTTTGTTTGTGCTGTGTTAATGAGATGATGCATGCACAACTTTTTCTTCAGCTTTCTCTACAGCGAAGAACACTACGTATTTTAAATCAATTTTATTGCACTGATATTTTTTTATTTGATTTTAATGGATTTTTTTATTTTTACTTGAATTACAGATTGCTGTTTTTGTGGTCTTTTTATTATTTCGAGTAGCTTGATCGTTTAGAATTATGCTTTGTCTGTGTATCTCAGTCAATTCCAATCAAACTGAGTGTTACATAATGAGTCACCCGATACTCCTCACTGTAAGAAAGGTGATTATGCAATGGATTTTGTTTTAATTCTCTGTTTTATTGCGGTGCCAAGGTGGAATGAATGGAAATGGATGGAATGAATGATTGTCGGTCAGCAGGACTACACAGTTTTACTGTCCATCGTAAAGCACTGAGGTGGTGTTGTATTATAATGTATAATAAGACAAATTAGACAAATCAAGTATTTGAGAAATAAATATATACATATTTCAGATATTAAAATGTGTGTATTATCTAAGATATCATTTCTATTTTTTCATGTACTTCTTATGGAGATTCTGTCTGTGATATTCTTTGTTTTGGTTTGATTTTAAGGCATTGTTCACTTGGAAAATGTTGATATGCCAAAGTCCTTACTTCTGTGACTCAGAGTTTTATCTGAAATAACCAATAATCATACTTTAATTGCTAACCTTTATTTCAAAATGCTGTATTTCCAAAGATCTATCAGTCTACTGTTGTTTCTAGCAAAAATGGTGACTTGCAATAATAAAGGAGTCTTACCACTACATTCAGTAATGAATCCATTTGTCCACTTGAGGGAGCCATGTGATAGGCAAAGTCAACTTCGGCATCAGGATCAATGACTAGTGGCCTTAGTGAATGAAAGTTGAATTTGAAGGCTGTATTAGATCAAATATGTATTTACTGGCTACAGGACAGAGTAATAGCCTACAACTGTACAATCATTGCCTCATTGCTACTGCAACATCACAGCAATTGGAATTTGTGTGCATCTAGTCAGTTCGGTATTTGTCAAATTTGGATTGAATAAGGGCAGTGGAAATAAATGACACTAATATGTTCTATATCAGTGCTTCTCAACTGATCTGACCTTGAGACCCACGTTTTCCCATGGCCATTAAGTCGTGACCCACTTGTATATAATTCAAACCAAGAAAATGTATTTCTCGAGGAAAGATTCAGGAAAGGCTTGAGCATCTGTTGGCTGATAAATTATCATATAAATCTGTTTTCTACAACCTAAAAGTGTCAAAACTGATTTTTTTTGTATGTGTGTGTGTGTTTGAAATAAACATCAGGACTTATAGATTACAGCTTAAATACATGGTGTTTTAATACTTTTGCATTAAAAACAAATGTATTTATTTTTTGACCGCTCACTCCACGACCCATTCAGAATGAGTTGACCCACCAGTTGAGAAACACTGCTCTATATAACAATATATACCAGCTCAGTGGCCTTGTGGTTAGAGTGTCCGCCCTGAGATTGGGAGGTTGTGAGTTCGATCCCCGGCTGAGTCATACCAAAGAATGGTACCCAATGCCTCCCTGCCTGGCACTCAGCATCAAGGGTTGGATTGGGTTTAAGTCCCTGCGACATTCTAGTGTCATGTCCAGGGGGTGTACTTGTACATCAAGCTGCCTCACTCTAAGGACAGGAATCAGGCTCCTGGCCCATGGGTCGCGCGGTTCTCAAAGGCTTACTTTACTTTATATAACAATGTATACAATATATGATATATCAGTTGATCATCACTGGACTGCATGAATCTGAGACCACCCCTCTGATTGGATCCAGTAGGTGGCAGCAGTCAGCAGTAGTTACTATCCTCTTCTCTGCGCTCCCAGGACCATTATGGAGGTTAGTTAGGGCTGTGATCACCTCATGCCCTGAACTTGACCTTCACTCTCTGTTCCCTGTGGCACTGCTCTGTCTTGTTCCCATCGGCTATGTAACATGTCTCTGTGACTGTGTATTATGTATGCATTTCTATGTGACATCTGTGTTATTTTCATAATGAAGCTGATTTTGCGTGAAATGTATTTATCAGAGAATTTATATTATAAAATGCTATGAAATATAATCACAACATGTGTAAAACGCTGTATAAATCTTTTAAATTTTGTCTTTTGTACGCATAGATGTTATGACAAAAAAATTGGACATTTAAGAAAAAAATTGAAATCATACACCTTAGCTCAAAAAGATTATTTTAATTATTATTTTTTACCCCTAATAATGAAAAGCCTCAATAGGGAAAAACCTGATAAAAGACCTCAATAACACAGTCAACAGCAGAATTAATGCCAGAAATACAGATAATCTCAAAAACCTCAAGCCTTAATATGGAGAAAAAAAATGTTAATCTTAAATACCCCATGAATACTATTAAAATGTCTAATTTTTTTATTCAAATATTGAAATCCCTTTCTGTTGTTGCTTGTTACTGTGTTAAATTTAAACAAATGAGATATTTCTTCTCATCTTTTTCCTCTGCGCTGGCTACTGCACATGAGCTACGAGACTAAACATGAAGAGGATGTGACTGTACCCAATATGTAGCGATGGTGATATCGCACCGTCTCACCCCATTCTAACGCTACATTCTCTTTACCAGTGAGTTTCGCTTCCTGAACTTCATGACAGAGCAGCTGGATGAAAGGATCCTGCCCTCCGCCTCCCAGTGTCCGTCCATCTCTCCACCCTCCATCCTCCATCTCTCCTGCTGTCTGCCCTTGACCTTGACTATGAATTGTGGGATATCCTGCCACCCTACAGTGTGCAGCCACCCAGCCTGGTATTGCGGCAATCGAAACAGTACCATTGGGCGGGCAGAAGCATGGTCGGAGGGCGGGTGCCTGAGGAGGAGGAGGAGGAGGAGGAGGAGGGGTGAAAAGATGCTTCTTGAAGGCGCGGTTGCCATAGGTAACCTGGATCTGTGCCATGAGAGGAGAGTGAGCCATTTGCATGTATTCAAATCTCCATGAATAATTCACTTTGGAGACCCTGCTGGAACACTGGCAGACAATAGCTGTTCACACGCGCACACACATATACACACACGGACATACACAATCCCTTACCCGATTGTGTGTGGGAAAGGTGAGGAGGTTATTGGGAGGGACACAGGAATAATGTCTTGCTCAGGAATGAATTAGATTTGGACGTGTTAAGACAGACAGAAGATGCACGTCAATGTAATGTCCCTTTGCATGTGATATTTCAATGCTCTTCAAAATGTTCAGTTCAGTTCTAGTCCCTGTTTTTCTTAAACACAATAGAATGCTGCATAACCAAGTAGGGATGCAATCCGTTGTTTGACTTTGAGCATATATTATGGACCTTACAGCATAGGAGGCTTAGCAGAAAATATATGGTAAACACACACACACACACATGCACAATTTAACAACTGTGTGACACCATGCAAAGCCATGCTGGCTAGGATCCAGTTGCTGTCACTTTGAAGACCAGCCAGTGTTACCTTCACAAGCACCCGGTTCTATGGCAGCTTTCATAAATTCAGCAGCATTAAAACGCCTTGAGAGACATTATGTCTAACATAAACGCCCCTGTACACGTTACCCCGTAAACTTCCCCTAAAAAAAGCAAAGAAACGAGTGAAAAAATATCAAATCACACACCCATGACAATAAAACTCATTCAAGAATAGCTGTAATCCTTTCATGCATGCATGCTGATATTTACAAGTGCCAGGGACGTCATCCTGTCCCGCTCCCACCCTCCAAGCTCCCGCTCCCATAGCTCAGTCTTGTTAATTTTATAAGATCCAGCATATTGCCACTTATCGGCTGGCAGCGTTGTAAAAGCTTCGGGGTCAGTGCATTACTGAGCTGCTGGGCCCCACTCTTCCATTAGAGGGAGTGTTCAGGCTGCACTGGCCTTCACTCAATCAAATACAGGCTCCAAACGGCTGCTCCAAGTGCAGATGAGAGGGCACACACACACACACACACACACACACACTGACTCCCTCAATCCGTGGTTGTGAAACTATAGTGCACATAAATCTGAGCACATAAATCTGAACATGTACACGTTTGCACATGCCAAGTGCATATACACACACACACACACACACACACACACACTTATGCACAGTCCATGCTTGTTAGCCCCACTCTTCACTCTTGGAGGACTAACACATTCATTTGCATAGAGTGTATGCATTAAAAGAGAGGAAATGCATAGGTGTGTGTGGTTGTACCACATATGACATTTTCACCACTTTGCATTTTAACAGATTCAACACTATATGAGTTGTAGCTCTCTGATTTCTGGATCTGGTGAAACAGATGAGAGGTGAGTGGTGGCGACTAGGAGCAGGCAGCAAATAAGAATCAGGGAGTCGAGACTAATTTAATGGAATCCCCAAAATAGAATTTTAAGTAGAAATTGTGTTTGTTAGAACATGCAGTGGAAAACTGGGTTGAAATTAATTTTACAGTCAGTCAGGAATTTAGGTCAATTTTATGCCACTGTCTGTCAAGGTAGAGTCAAGGTCATAGAACTTTGAAGAAGTGCCTTACTTCAGCGACGCTACACAACATGGCAGAGTGAGCTACTGTAGCGTGCATTCTTCTTCACTTGTAAATGATGAGCTGATGGACTGACTACACCGGACAAGGCTCTCTTCCCTCTCATCTTCTACTAAATGTTGCTGAGATATAGGGTGCCATTCAACATTCTTAATTGATAAATATTTCAAAATGTAACCTGAAACATGTTATGTTGTCT
>CABFOS010141381.1:1753-12742 GCA_900660315.1 Diretmoides pauciradiatus
ATTCACTGCTAATTGCAATACCAGAAATCTGTATTTTAGTACCATTATGCAGTGGTGGAATGTAACTAATACATTTACTCAAGTACTGTACTTAAGTACAATTAAGAGGTACTTGTACTTGAGTATTTCCATTTCATGCTACTTTATACTTCTAGTCCACTACATTTCAGGGGTAAATATTGTACTTTTTACTCCAGCTTTAGTTACTAGTTACTTTGCAGATTTAGATTATTAATATAAATTAGGTAATATAAAATAGGTTAAGCTACCCAGCAGTATATTAAAGTCATTAAAAAATTAGCTCCACCTTTACCAGCTGCAACATTAAAGTGATGAACACATGAATGCATCAATAATTATAGTCCAATAACATGATAGATATGATTCATTCTGCATTATGACTACTTTTACTTTTGCTACTTTAAGTATATTTTGATGCTAATACTTTGGTACTTTGACTTAAGTAGATTTTGAATGCAGAACTTTTACTTGTAACAAAGTATTTTTACACTGGTACTGCTACTTTTACTCAAGTCAAAGATCTGAATACTTCTTCCACCACTGTGCTGCTCACAATAAAATGCATGTGCTTTTGAAGTAAGATCCTTCAGTTAAAAGATTTTACTAAATACCATAGGATAATGTGAAGTTGAACCCCAAGGTGTCCATGAGAGTCCACAGAAAATTGCAGAGTATAATTGTAGAATTTAACTTATTTAATTTTCATGTATTGTTCTTAGTAGCACTCACACAAACCAGTAGATCTGTAGAAGGTTGCATTTAAAATCTTTTAATATAATTCACAATATATTACATCAGAAAATATTACATTAGGTCTTTCAAATACAAATGAGGAAAATAAATGTTATACAACTCACCAGGCCTATTCTGGAATGGTTAATCTGAAATGACGCCCCGCCCCCCCCCTACAGCAGTGGTACAGTAGCAGTGTTTGTGTGGAGATGTGGAAGCTAAGAGTTGCAACACTGTTGATGCCATTGGAAGAATAGCACTAGCAGGCAGGTGTAGTTGTGCACACCTTCTGCCCCAAAACACAGTGATAAGCTACCTCTTCTAGCAGTGTTACATCATGACAGAAACATTAAATACTAGTTTTGGTTTGATGAGGAGGCCAACTCTATTGCGTTGATCTCCTGGAATCAGCTGTGGTTAACTAGGTTTTAACCCTAACCCTCGAATATGCAGAACTGCGAATAAACATTACAACAGAATACATTTTCTAACTGCAGTTTCACTGGAGAGTGTTCTATCACCATTTACTGGATCTAGACAGAAATTATAAAGTGCATCAAAAAATATATAGCGCTTGCTTTCATAAATAAAAACACACCAGGAGCAGTAATACCACACAACAGATAAGATGGGGTCAGGTAAATCATGAGCTATTGCATTAGTAGCCAGATACTACAGGTGGAATGATTATGTACTTACTATTTCCTGTAAATTGATCTGTCAAGTGCCATTTTGAAACGTGGCAGCAGAGGGCAGTCTATTCCAGGTCTCGAAGATAAATGCTACTGTGACAAGTTCCAAATATTTCAGACAATTTAGCATAAAGGTAAATCAAATCAAATACCAAGGCACAAAAGCTCATCACCCACTAAATACACGGTCAATGAGAGTGTATATTGAGTGTTTGACACAATGTCAGGGCAATGGAGGTGGACTGGAATTCCCACAGTGCGTCCTCATGGCACTAAGATCTTCCTAATTCCACTGACTCTATGGAGCACAGACTAAGTCTTAAGATGCCACTGAGAAACCAAGCCCACCCAGCTATAATGATACTGACAAACATGCCTGATTTAAGACAAATTAAAATGAACCCATGTAGCTCCCATCCAAGTAGGATAAAACGCTTCAGAAAGCCAAAGGAAATGTTGGGAAATGAAATACTCATATATAGCTACTGTCATTTCTGAAATTGGCAGAGATTATTGCTGTTATGTGACTTCTTCACCTAAACACAGTGATACTGGAGGTCTGTCCCATCTTGAGTCTGTTAGAGGCCCTAGTTAACTGCTTCTCTGGCAGTGTGAGTTGTTCTGCCTCCAACACACAGTAGAGGGACGCAGAGAGACAAGAGAGGGCAGTAACCAAATTCACTAATGTGAGAACAGAGAACAAACAGAAACCACTGAACAAAGCTCTGGTCCATATCTCCTGTACTCCTCCTCCTCCTGTTATTAAAATAATGACATTGCCATTTTCCAACTATTTTTTGCAGTCATGTTCAGTCATGCTTTTCCACTCAGACAGCTTGTTTAGTATACTGAAAAGACAGCTCTCTTTCTCCAAGAGCAAACAGACCTTACAATCAAGGCTGGCAAGCACTCCCAACCCAGGTTTTTTGGTTGTCCAAGTGCTTGATAGCTTTTTTTAGGCAACCGCTTTAAATTATATGTTCATACATCATTTTGTGACACTATGGCGCACTTGTAGTTTTGTAAAAAATAAGTGCTATATCTTTATCACAATCTGACTCTTTCAAAGACCTTGAGAAAGAACTTTTTCATTGAAAAATGAAAAGCTACTGGTGCTGTCATTCACAAATGCTTCATGTTGTCAGTTTATTTTTGCAGTACAAGTAGGGGGGGTATTTACAGTGGTATATCTAACAAGAGATGGAGATGGTTAGTTTCAGGAGCGTGTCTGGTTAGTGTTAATCATGATATTGGGCAAGGCGTTGCGTCTTTTCCTCCAGGGGCCCAAGTCTCGAGCATATCTCTTGACCTGACGGAACCACTGTTGGGTGCGAGATTTGTCCGAGGCCCGGAAAACAAAGGACTCCCGTCGAATATCAAGCACCTCAAATGTGTCCTCGCAGTCCGGGTCTGTCGACACCACACAGTTCCCCAGACGGATGGGCTCTCTCAGCACTGTGAACTTCCCACTGCTCTTGTCTTTAATTAGAACCAGTACTCCATCCCGGATGCTCTCTCCGCCACCCTCCCCCTGATCCCCCCGGGCCCCCAGGTCCATGCCCTGTAGTGGGCCTTCGCCGGCCCGATGTGTCCTCACCATCAGCAGACTCTGGACATTTTGGAACTTGAGGGCCTTGCTGCCCTTCTTCACCCACTGGCCATCTGCCGGCTGAGACAACTGGAGTGGTCCTTCCATGACAAAGCGCGTGTTTTCCCTGGCCCAGCCGACTGTCTTCATGGAGACCTCTCGCATCTCAATGTTGATGACCTCCCGATTCTTGCGGCTGTCGCGGCGGAAGGAGCGAAGGGACCAGGTGATGCCAGTGCCCTCCTGCTTGGTCTTCATGTTGATGTGCTCCAGGTGCGACTCCACACGGCTCTTAGCCTTACGGAGACGTGCGTGGTCCGGGTGGCATTCAGTGGTGGCCTTGCTGATGCGGCTCAACAGCAGTGGGTATTTAGTGACCCGCTGGAGGGGCGCCATGAGGAAAGAGCGCAAGTTCATACGACGCAATGCTGTGTTGTCATTCTGGGACACATCCAGGAAGATTCTAGGTAGAGAGATGAGCAAAAATAAATATCGAAATAGAAAGAGACATGCTTACAATCTGTGTGTCCTGGGAAAAAAACTCTTCAATTGTAATCACAGGACAGCCAGACTATGGGTGAGTTGTGGTTGTGTCTAATAATATCAGTGATTTCAGCTCTATTCTAAAAATAGAATCTCTGAATTAGTGATAACCCTCAATCTTTTCCATTAAGACACAGCATAGCCATAGCAGAAACTAGAATAAAATCTCCCCAAGTGACTCTTCCCTCACACAGAGCAACAGGAAGAGAATGTTGTTTATATCCACTGTGCAATGGCTATAAATAGTTTATTTAGTCCATTTCATATCTATCCCAAATATGAAAAACTCATCCTGTCTATCTCCTGTCTTGAATATTTAAATAGAAAAGTAAAATCTTACACTAGTTTCAGTTCTGGCAACTCAGGTCAAATTGTTATGATGTACAACTAGTGTATAATTCAACAGGAAACCACAGACTACACATAAACATCAAACACCAGAAGACAATTGTACTAATGGTTACCACTGTAGCTACAGATATATGCCACTTGAGCATTATGTGCACCTGAGTAGCTCTTTCTCCTTCTCCAGCGCGTTGAGCATGTTGACCGAGGTTGACTGCTGCAGGCAGTAGGTCTGGAAGGCCGGCAGCATGTTGACAAACTCCAGGAAGATCTCTCCAATGCACACTGTCAGCAGATCCTCATCTCCCTGGAGTCAAACCACATGGGTGCATATACACAATGTGTCATTCACCAACAGACTACACTACATACAACATGCTTTTGAACAGGCACTTGCATTCAAAGGAAAGTATGCCATTTAATGTGGTCATAAATATAATCTTGAAGGTGATTTATGTAATACCAGAATAGTGATTGAGCCATGATAGCTTTATTGTGTGTGTGTGTGTGTGTGTGTGTGTGTGTGTGTGTGTGTGTGTGTGTGGGTCACCTGGTCAAAGGCCTGGTCGATGCTGTCCTGAAGGTGTTCAGTGAAGCGATCATTGACATCTATCAGCTCCTGAACGTTACCGAACACCACGGCCAGCTGCTCGGCAGTCAGCAGCCCAGCGCTCTGCATGGGGCAGTAAAACTCCTCCTTGATGATCCGCAGGTCCTCACCGTAGCTCGACTCTGTGTTCAGAAACTCCAGTATGGCCTCCTTCCGCTCGGTACGCAGCTTGGAGCAGCGTTCACACATGCCCTCACCTCGCTCTTTTGAGACCCCGTCCCTCTGACCGCAGTCTGGGCAGGGTCTCTGGGCCTCCCAGGCTCGGAGGGAGGCAGAGGGTCTCTTCCAGCCACGGGCCAGGCCTGGTCCAATGCCACTGTCCACCCGCTCTACCTCGGCTCCCCGGCTGCGGCGGTAACGTCGAGGCTCGCTGTCCTCCTCCTCCCGGTCATCACTCAGGCCCACCACACCGCTGTCGGCGCTCAGGCTGCTGACGGTGCTCCAACGGTGCTGCCTTGACCGAGTAACGCCCAGACCCACCTGCCGCCCCTCACCCCGGGTCTCTGAACGACCACGCACTGCTGCTGGAGCTGGGGGGGGGTAAGACAGAGATTGTCAGACACAGTCAAATTAGTAGAAATCATCTATCTCCAATAATTGGATCCCTAACCCTCGATTGGACGGCTTAACCTTTGCCCCAATGCATGTCAATAAAATAGTGTGTGTGTGTGTGTGTGTTCAAAGAAAGAGACAAAGTGTGTGTACTGTGCTCCTGAGAGACTATTTTAAGCAGTTTGCATATTCATCTGGTAATAATATCTGGTTCATTAGACTGGTCCTATGTCTCTATGTGAAATCATTAAGGGATGTGAATTCATTGGCATTCTGGGTGAAACTAGTTCACAGTCGAGATCCTCTCTATCTAATGGAAAAAGCATCAAGGTCAACATTAGCATATGCCATATTGACTGACATGCTGCCGCCTCTGTCCAGTGTCTCTGTCCAGTGTCCAGCTTCTGCTGAGTGAGAAGCTCATGGTATTAGCAGAGGAATTGTGGAGGGCAAAGGCCAAAATGTTCGGAAACAAGCACGACATAAAGTTGCATAAGAGAAGCTCAAAAAATAGCCTTAATCTTTTAAAACAGGGCAGATTGTAAAAATGCCAGGCTTAGTTGGAGGGCCTATTGAAATACTGCCATTTTTAGGGCGATTCACCCTCTATGAGAACTGAAAGACACAACATGGGGACATGGTGGACTACACAAGTCCAGGGATTTGGGAGGCTGGATGCAGTTCACCAGAGGAAGGTACAATCTATGGTACAAAGCCAGAGTGGGCTTTCATCATAGAGCTCCACACCATACAGGGTGACTGGGTTCAGGAGGATGACTCTGTATTGGCTGCTTAGTCAGGTAGGGCATGTGCATGTGTCATTGAAATTATTAAGACAGGATGTGTGATGTAACAGCAAGATGATGCGTTTCTGTTGCTGAAAGTGTTCTAACATACAGTGAATTATTTTGTAATAAAAACAATTGGTGCCATGCCAGTGTAGTTTCAATCTTATCATTCAAAATGTGTACCAGGTCAAAACAAATAGAAAATCTCAATTCTTCTAAGTCAATATGAAACTAAAACGATATTATCACACATGTACCATCTACTCACCACTGTCTCTGTCTCTGTCTCTGTCTCTGTCTCTGCGCTGGCTGTGGAGTCGGGCAGCGGCAGCGATCTTCATCTCCAGCTGTTTGCGCTTGGCGGCGTCGGCTGGCATGGGATCGCTGTAGTGGGGCCGGAGGCGGCACTCACGCTGCGCCCTCACCGTCTCAGCCGGCTCATAGGCCGCATCCGAGCTGGAGCGCCTACAGCCCAGACCAGTGTGCTGATGATCAGACAGACACGTGACAATCAACTGGCCATGTTGCTATAGCAACAGATGAAAAAGGAAAAACTCTGGGGAGAGCTTGGGTTGATAAAGTGAGAATGACTTGAGAGTGAGAATGAGAGAAATTAAGTGTGTGTGTGTGTGTGTGTGTGTGTTATATCCACCATGTTCACTATAACATGATTGCATAACGAGTCTTAGTCATTGCTTTGATCCATCCGCAAACTTGTAGAACTGACAAGTATCAAATTTCCATGCAGAACAAATCATCCGCCAAGTCCTGTAATATACACAGACAGAAGCTCAAACGCAAGAAGGCCACACATCTAAATATCTACTCTTATCACAAGATGAAACAGCCCAGCCTTGAAGATTTCCAGCATCTGCCTTTCAAGGTAAGACAATTCCAGCAGCATTCCATAGAGCCAAACATTTCTCACATGGCTCTAATATCACTCTACCATCTGTCAAGCCCCTGGGACTGGACCTACTGTATGGGGGGAAATTTCAAAGGTCATCACTCTGACTGCAGATTGAGGTCTGGTGTCCATCACAGATCTTTACTAATATTGACTTTTACATCATTGATTACCCCCCCCCCCAATATGCTGGCAAATCTTGTCTCTCTCTGACAAAAACAGCTACCATAGCTACTCATCCCTAGGAGACTGAAGGACATAGGAGGTTTTCAGCGCTCTATACAAGAAGAAAACAGGAAAGGGCTCAGGTAACACGCAGGAGAATAATTAATGTTGCGGCTGCTCATTGCAGGGCATTAAGAAATTGCGGTCCTTACTGTGGGAATGCAGAGGCAGAATCCATTCAGTTTTCAAAAGCCAAATGCATAAAAGGCATGCAATAACAACTCCGATCAATGTACAAGAAGCACGCATACCATGACATCTGTTTCCCTAAAATATATGCAGCCTCCTAGCATGCAGCTACACATGGCGATCACAATACAGCAAGACGAGACTCCCTGTCGATCCGGCTCTCACCTCCTCTTCTCCCCTCCTGCAGAGGTTGAGACGAGGTTGGTATAACAGCAGCGATAGAGAGGAACAAAATGCTAGCTGCAGCTAAAGCTGGTGTCAGGCTGCAGCCAGCCAGCAGAGGAGAGACATGCAGAGAGCAGAAATGAAGAGCTGAGTTACCAGCAGCCAACAGCTAGAGGGACGCTTAATCCTCTTTTGCTGCATCCTCGTTGAGCTTCTGCTGGAAGACAGTGTTGCATGCTCATTCTTGTCAGTCTCTCAATACATTCCTCTGCATGAGTTTGTGGGAGTGATGTGCATACGTGTGAAGTGTGTGTATGTGATGTGAGTGTACGTGTCGCAGTCCCCTTGGTTGCCCCAGCCATCCTTGAATGCTAATGTATATATGTGCCTGTATATATACCCCAGTTCTCCAATGTGTTCAACGAAAGTGTGGATGCAAGACAGCGAGCAAGACGCATACAGAGACAACGACACAAAGCCACTCAAAAAGGGAGAAAGAAAAAGAAAAAGTCCTTACGCATTCTGCTGCCTCCTCTCTTCCTCCTCCTGCAGGCGTCTCGTCGCCAGCCTCCGCTCTGCAGGCCGTTGCCGACGTTGCCATGGCAACGGGGGAGGATTGACAGTTAGTTGGGGGGGCGGTGATGTCAGAGCCTCTGTCCCAGTCACCTGACAGCCTGACGGGGGCCTCAGCTGACATCTCTGCACTGCAGCTGGAGAGAGGAGGAGATGGAGGGAGAGATGGAGGAAGAAAGAGGTAGAGAGAGAGAGAGAGAGAGAGAGAGAGAGAGAGAGAGAGAGAGAGAGAGAGAGGGAGGAGAGAGATAGAGAGAGAGAGAGAGAGAGAGAGAGGGGGGGGGAGAGAGCGAGAGAGAGAGAGAGAGATTAGGCAGAGGATGAAAGAATGAAGAAAGGGATGGAGAAAGAGATGGAGAACAGGGGAAGGGGGGAGAGGAGATGTGAAGGTAATGAGAGGGAGAGTGAATGGAAGTGAGCAGAGAAGGACAGAGAGGGGAGGATGATGAGTGCAGGAAGAGAGAGAAAAGGAAAGCAGGATGAGGGAGAGAGGAAGTAAATGAAGAAAGAGATAGAGACAGAGAGAGAGGGAGAGAAAACATTGAATGGGGAGAGAAGGGGATGAAATTGTGATTCCTGGCAGTGCTCTCCTCTCCACCCAGCATCCATGTCATGTCATCTCATTCATCCCTCCCTCTCCTCCACCCTTCTCCTCTGTCTCATCCCTCTCTTTCCTTCCTGTTGTTTCTTGTTCCATCCTCCCGTCCAATCCTCAATTTCCTCCACTGTCCTGCATCCCCCTCCTCTCTTCCAGTCCCTTCCTACTCTCCCTCCCCTCCATTCCTCTCCCTTCTGCTGCCCCTCTCCTCCCCTCCAGGGAGGCGTTGGCCCGGCCACAGCCGAGGGACTCAGGAGGACAGTAATTAGACACATCAGTGGCCATTGACACCTGAACCCCTGGACCACAGGGAATCTGAACACAGGCCACACACACACACACACACACACACACACACACAGGCATCATACATTTGGTTCATTCCTTTGTCTGCTAACTGGGAAGCCATGCTAGCCACACGTGGCCAGCATGTGCTCCGAGATACACCACAGCTGTCTGCAGAGACGCATGCATAGAAACTTGTGGTGGTTTCAAATACCCTAAGGTGCACGGGTCACACAGGATATTATCATGTTTAATTAATAACTCTCCAAATGTTAAAATATTCACAGAACCTGAGGCTAAAGGAGGTCAAATCTAAATCCATAGGGAATACATAGAGTGTTGCACCGTGGGTGTTCAGAACATGAAAGATAATATTGAACCTATGGCACTAGAGGTGTCAGAGGGTTATTATAGGATTGCAACAATGCACATGAAAGTGCACATTCTGGACAAAGGCACACACACACACACACACACACACACACACACACACACAAATGCATGCCTGCATGAACTTGCAGACAGTGACCTGATTGGGTGAAGACAACAAATCATCTGTAAATCACACTGGAGGAGACTATTATGGCAGAATAGTCACTCATGTTTACTTTTTTATTTTTACATTGTACATCAGCCATCAGTAGGAACTAACTAACCAAACGATGTATTGATTTTGTTTTTCAATCATCATGCTCCATGGTACAGCAGGCATTGTGCATATCATATCACTACTGTCACAGAAAAAAAGCCTTACAGCAACATGAACGTGTACAAGATAACGCAAAAACTATCAGACCGATTTTCATGAAACCGGTCTCCTTGGGTGTAGTATCGATCAACTACTGTAATGTTGGGGCTGATCTGAATCACGGGACACCGCATAGGGCACCACTTAAACAGGAAATTAGGTCTAATTGCTTAAGGCATCATCCAATTTTCAAATGATCTGAATCACAGGGCGCCACATAGGGCGCCACGTACACAGGAAGTGAGGTCTAATTGCTTAACGCATCATCCCTTTGACATTCTACTTAATAGACATGGCCTGCGACATGCATAATGGGCGGAGGTCTGCGCTGTCCAAGCACCTTTCTAGTTATTATGTTATTTACTTGAATTGAAGGCTTATATTTAAGCAATATCACACGAGAGGGAGTGATGTTGTACTGTAATATCGTCATGGCTGTGATGATAGTAGGCCTACAACATCACGACCTCGAGTGTGATATTGCTTTTATACAACAGTTCAACAACATTTTAAATAGCAACGCTGAGTACGAAAATGTTGAAGAAATGTGACAAAACAGATCATTTAAGTATTTTATTTGACTCCACCGACAAAAACAGTTCCAAACACCCACTGTTGCTTGGCAACGCAGTGCACACAGGCACTACGCTACTTTGTTATTAATAGTGTAACATACAAATCGGGTCTCATGATAAGAACGCTCGCTGGCTACTTGCCAACGGGGATTCCCCTTTGGCCGACTGGTTAGCGTGCGGGTCTAGTGTCTGGGAGACCCGGGTTCGAATCCCTGGGTGGGCACTTCCGCTTCAAGAACGCTCGGTTACATTGGTGGCAGCGGTGGGATGGTGCCCTCGTAGAGAGCCATCGGAGGTGCGTGCCCGGCGGGTTCAGCCAGACCTTGTAACATACGAATCGGGTCTCATGATAAGAACGCTCGCTGGCTACTTGCCAACGGGGATTCCCCTTTGGCCGACTGGTTAGCGTGCGGGTCTAGTGTCTGGGAGACCCGGGTTCGAATCCCTGGGTGGGCACTTCCGCTTCAAGAACGCTCGGTTACATTGGTGGCAGCGGTGGGATGGTGGTCTCGTAGAAGACCCGGTAGTCTCGTAGAGAGCCGGTAGTCGTGTCTCGTAGAAAGCCGAGTCGGTGGTCTCGTAGAAGACCCGGTAGTCTCGTAGAGAGCCATCTGGAGCGCGGGGACGCGCTTAATGAAGTAGAGGAAGTATGTAACATACGAATCGGGTCTCATGATAAGAACGCTCGCTGGCTACTTGCCAACGGGGATTCCCCTTTGGCCGACTGGTTAGCGTGCGGGTCTAGTGTCTGGGAGACCCGGGTTCGAATCCCTGGGTGGGCACTTCCGCTTCAAGAACGCTCGGTTACATTGGTGGCAGCGGTGGGATATGCGTGCCCTGCGGGTTCAGAGAG
>CABFOS010141382.1:0-21833 GCA_900660315.1 Diretmoides pauciradiatus
ACCCCGAGGTCTCCTCCCGGTTGGACATGCCCGAAACACCTCCCCAGGGAGGCGTCCGGGAGGCATCCTAACAAGATGCCCGAACCACCTCAGCTGGCTCCTCTCGACGTGGAGGAGCAGCGGTTCTACTCTGAGTCCCTCCCGGATGTCCGAGCTCCTCACCCTATCTCTAAGGCTGAGCCCGGCCACCCTGCGAAGGAAACTCATTTTGGCCGCTTGTATTCACGATCTCGTTCTTTTGGTCACTACCCAAAGCTCATGACCATAGGTGAGGGTTGGAACGTAGATCGACCGGTAAATCGAGAGCTTTGCCTTCTGGCTCAGCTCCCTCTTCACCACGACGGACCGGTTGAGCGACCGCATCACTGCAGACGCCGCCCCGATCCGCCTGTCGATCTCACGCTCCATCCTACCCTCACTCGTGAACAAGATCCCGAGATACTTGAACTCCTCCACCTGAGACAGGGCCTCCTCCCCGACTCGGAGAGACCACTCCACCCTTTTCCGGCTGAGAACCATGGCCTAATGGTTTTTTAAAACTTATTTTTCCTGGCCTGCTGTTTGCATTACAGTATAGCATTGCAGTTGCACCTGTTCTTTAAGGAATATATTTATATCTTTGGGGGAAAAATCACACTCATATTTATATTATAGGCTGCTATAATTTCCAGAATCACTAACCTAGCGTACTGATAATGTGATTCATAAGCTGTAGTAGGGGCTGTGTCAGTCCATTGTACCTACATGCTTTAAAAGATCAACCACTGTACCTGTGCCCAAGACCACCAACCCAGCCTGACTGAAAGACTACCGCCCTGTAGCTCTGACCCCCGTGATGTAGTGCTTTGAGAGGCTAATCCAGGACTTCATCTGCTCCTCTCTTCCCAGCACTCTAGCCCCACTACCGCTTTCCTACCGCCCCAACAGAGCAACAGACGATGCCATCTCCCACGTCCTTCACACCACCCTATCCCATCCCACCTCGACATCTGGAGACTGCTGTTCATTGACATACTGTAGTTCAGCTTTCAACACCACAGCCCGCCCCAGACTGGCCACCAAGCTCACTATATTGTTTATATTTTCTTATATTGTATTGTTTTTCTATATTGCAGTATCTAACAGAGTGTTGCCACCACACTTGCACTTGCACTTTTGTACTGTTATAAATGTGTATGTGACAAATAAACTGTTGAATCTTTCTGCAGCGGTTCTCAGCATGTTGTAAACATCACACAAGATTTCCCTATATAAAATGTTTATTGTTTATTGCCACCCTATCAGAGAATCTCACAACTCATTACTGGATCCCGACCCAGTAAGTAGTTGCGATAAAGCACACTATTCAAGTCAAGTCACTTTTATTTATATAGCACATTTACAACAGCTGTGGCTGAAGCAAAGTGCTTCATGGATTTAAAAAAACCATAAAGCAAATAATACATATATACAGAACATAAAAAGTAGTACAAAAGTGCAAATACAAATAGGGACAAGGGCTCAGATACAAAATAAAAGTGCAGCAAATTACAAAGTAAAGTAAAAGGGACTAGAATAGCAACAATTGGAGATAGCCTGGAGCCAGGGAGGAGGACATTTCCTTGACTGTTAAACATTAGTTACATAACTTTGTGGCCATGTCTAGTGAAAGTGGTAGAGATATAGGTCACCACCTTATCAGTGACAACAAACACTGTTGATATCTCATACAGACACCTTGCCAAGGTCTCCGAGATAAGCTCTCATCCACTGGCATTAAATAAATAAAGAGTGACAACAGCTCTGAGCACAAAACATAACATTCTCTCTGTCTACTGGATGTTGCAACAAAGTCAGTTAGGTAAAGCAGGAAAAGAAAAGTCAATGGGCAGCCCAGACATTATGTCAGTTGACAGCTGTTGACATAGTCGGGGACAGGGTATCTTTACAAGGTAGTTTCACAAAACCAAACAATGGCAACTCAACTCACTCTGTCAATCCAGGAATTTCCAATTCAGCCATGAGCACGTTCACATGTTGAATATAAGATAAAAAAACTGAAGTGATCCTCGTGAGGAAATTAGATCTTTGCAGCAGCAAAGGTGAAATGATTCAGCAGGAAAAATGAAATAGAATAAGCACACCTATAGAATATGGGAATAAAAAAATAAAAAGAGTATATAAGATAATAAAAAACAATAAATTCGACTATGAACAATTGTGGGGTTGTGAGGAAAAATGCTGCCGACAGTTTCACACATTAATTGTAGAAGTGGGAAGTATAGGAAATAAATGGATTACTGACATTTGTTTTTCTCTTTAGACAACACACTTTTATAATCAATTATCGGTACAAACCGATATATTATCATTGCGTCTTCACTCTGAGGCTGTGAAATCATTTTCTTCCGCCTCGTGTTGCCCCGGGTCTGCGGGGGTGGAATTTGGGAGCCAAATCACCAATCGGGAATCTTGCAAACGGATTTCATCGCGCTGAAGCTCTCTATGGAATCTGTGGAATTCACGACCCTCTGCAACAACGTCGCCTTCTTACATCATCCTCAGCCCAGCCCTCCGGTCACATGACTGCAGAGCCCCTGCACTCAGAACACACACTACCATTAAACCAGAGGAATTGTGCGTGTTTTGTCTGTTGTTTTGTTACCGTAACCCTCCCCACTTTAAATGAATATCAGTGTCCTCAAATGACCCATGGTTCTTGGGGGGGTTCCAGACTTTCCCTTAGCAAAACGAGAACTGTCATACTTTATTGATCAATCCCATATGGAGAAAGGACAGCGAGGAGGTGATTCATGGTCGGATGGCTGTTAAATATCTCACCAGTGGGGCTGGGAGAGAGAGAACAATCTAAATAAACCTGTCTCTTTGGTCTAATGTGCGTCTGCTTGATGGGATTTGAGATGAAACGGGGGGACCTGCGCGTTGATCACTACCGCGCGTGGGAGGGCGTTACTGTACTGTGACGTCACAGCAGCATGGCGGTCAAGGTGACTTCGGCATCTCTCTCTAAAACGATTTTCAATTCTCTGTCCTTAATATGTCTGCGTGCTTTTTCGTTCGTGTTCGTGTGTATTGATTGTGGACGTTAGCAGCTCCCGGTGCTGTTTGTAGCGGTGTGTCCGCGGGTGTGGTGTAGTTAGCGGCTGTAGCATCACCGGGCTAGCTAACGCCCGGAGGTGGCTGGCCTTGATGAAACAGCAACAACCTCCGACTTAACTGCCATCATGCCCAGATAACACAACTAGCTCAACTCTCTTGTTTTTGTTTTTTACAGCTGACGTCTCTTTGTTGACTTGGTTTAAAACTTAAACATGTCATTGCAACGGTTTGTGTCCTCCTTCATTTGAGTAGTTGTGCTTGTAAGCTAGCTCTAGTCGGTTCTAGCTTCAGCTTGTGTGTTGATGGCTTGTTGGTTGGTTGGTTAGTTGGTTAGTTAGCTGCCTAACTTTAACTAACTAGTCAACCGGTTACTATCAGTGTGTAGTCGCTCAGCTGTGGGTTAAAGCCGATGTTGCAATGGGTTGCACTGTCCTTCAAAAGCATTGGACGTTTCAAGGAGACATCAACCCAAAGCACCTCGTTTGTTTTGTCCAGTACACTTGCTTGCAGAACTTGCTTTAATCGGCCGTGTTTTTATTTTTTTAATTTTTTAAAAGAAAATGTAGACATATATTTGCATAGTTCGAAATAATGTAATAAAGCCATTTTATTGTGTGCGGCTGCAGGTTCAATCTACCAAACGCGGGGACCCAAGTGAGCTGAAGGCAATCTTCCAGAAGGTAAGAACAACAGACTTCATACATCCCAGAGTATCAGTCAAATTGTTGATCAGAGAGATATGCATGACATTAGATTAACAACAGAGCCCCAAGCAGAGTCCTAATAATCATAGAAACACATCAGGATTCTGCTTGGGGCTCTGTTGATTATCTAATGCCTTTCAGATGTGAGATTGGCAATGCAGTCCTTTTGTGCATGTCTCAGACTCACCCTTGTTTCTGTCATTTCACACACTGAGCCTGTACCAGTGAGGTATTACAGATTTTGTTACGAAGGACACCGAGTGTTGCTGGCCTTTTCTTGTTTTCAAAGTCGTTCTGTGGCCGAGCACCTCCAGACTCTTTTCTCCTTTTTTGAGAGTGCGTGTTTTCTTCTTTTTTTATGTAGACATTAACCTAGCCGTCTGTTACACATGAAATGGTTTTGAATTGGTAAAATAACAGCAGGACTAGAACCGGTTTCACAGTCACAGTTGGTGAGCCAGTTTAGATTGTGTCATGGGGTTTTAATTACAACCTTGGACAGATTTTAGCCATACACACAGGTTGCTGCTGCTGTCACGTTATTTCAGAAGTACAGTAACTGAGTTATTACTCTCAGTGAGCATACTCATCAATTACTTAAACCTTGCAGAGGAGCTATTCTTTTCTGCCAGTTGACAGAGGTTAAAAGTTAAAGGTTACAGCTGTGTTCTTTGTGGGTGGGGTGATCTGATGGTTCAGGTTTCAAGTTTCTGTTCAGGCGAAGCAATCCTTTTCCTTGCATTCTCTTCTTTATGCTACAAGTGAGCTTTGTATGTTTCAGTACTTTGTGGAACAGATAGTATTGCCCCACTAACGTCACGTTACTCAGCACCATGTTACCAAGATATATTGCTTGTACAAGCAATACACAGTCTGACTAGAGGCTATTGCATGTCTTTAGAGGGCAGGCTGCTTTCCCTGCTGTCTCATGGCATGAGATGATAAGAGGTGACTTTTATAGCTTAGTTACCCTTCACATAGAACCACTGCGTACTGCCACACAAATGTCACACAGTGTGTGACCCACTGTGACTTTTGTGTGGGCCCGCAGCTGTCAGTGTTTAATATATACATAGGCATAGCATACCTGCACAAGCTGAACACATTAGTGTAATTGTGGGCCCACATTGTAATTCTGTCATTTCATGCCATGACTGCAAGGACAAGGACTTTGGTTCTCAAGGTGCTCTTCCTGACAGGGCATCTACAGTATGTAAGCCTAATAAAGTGGGCCACTTGTTTCTTTCCATGTCAACATGATTGACAGTTGAGACAGAAGGTTACAGGGTAGCATGCACCCATACACAAGATAAATGTTAACAATTTCACACAATGACCTTCCTGCCATGCATACAGTGTAGTACTGCTGACCTGTCGTTCCCTTATAGCCAGCTACTTGTCATGCTTCATGAACATGCCCCTGAACATTGACCAAACTGGCCGAGGCATTGTGAGGCTTAACAAAGCTATTGATAACAGCCAGTAATGCTTCTGAGATGACATAGTTGCTCATAGTTATGTAAATGTGGCACATGTACAAGATGACACCAGTTGCCCTCTGAAGACTGTTCAGTCAGGGTGAAAATAAGTTTGATTGTGTAAAGGTGTAGGAACCCATGATGTATCGTTATTCTGTTTTCTTCCCCTCAGTATGGTAGCGTAGAGGACAAGGATGGAGAGCGGTTCATGACCCCAGGAGACTTTGTCCAGAAGTACCTAGGACTACACACACAGATCCACCACAACCCCAAAACTGTACAGCTCATCGCTGGTGTGGCTGACACCACTAAGGACGGGTAAGTACAGACTCGCAAACACACTTGCACACAGCTTATCATCACTAATTGAGTGTTTATTGAGTCATATCTGATCAGACATTATATCCAACAACTGATAAGATACAACTCAGAGAATGACTCCTAATTATCAAACTGTTATGCATGTGATCATCGGCATAAATACTCTAACTCACTGTGGCGATCACGTGCTACAGGTTAATGATTAATTCCATTCAGAAAGTTTTTAATCCTTCAAGGACAAATATTTTCTTAAATAAAAGTGACAAAGAATGTCAGTCCTTTTGCAAGCAGTGAACTATAACATTTTGACATTCACTATTGAATATAGTCACGGTACAGTAGGTCATCTCATTTGCTGAATGGCTCCTGCTTTGAGTGTGTGTAGCCCTTCAGTTCATGAGTGTTTTGTTTTTTTATATGCGTGTGTGTTCATTGGTTGGTAGCTTTGTTTAAAAATAGAAGACACCTTTTAGGTCTTCGTCATGTGAAACTTTTATGTGTTTAACAATGTGTCTTTCTTTTCTCCTTCACGCACACTTACACACACGTACACCCACAATGGCAGGCTGATTTCATTCCAGGAGTTCCTAGCTTTTGAATCAGTGCTGTGCGCACCAGACGGTCTCTTCATAGTAGCCTTCCAGCTGTTTGACAAGACTGGAACTGGAGATATTTCCTTCGGTATGGACCGTCATGTTTTCTGTGTGGTTGTGAGCGAGGGTTTGGGTTCAATTCCAAAGTGTAGCTACTGATATCATTCATTGACTTGATGTGTTTGTATGTTACATCAGTGTCGTTTGAAAGTTTTCCCATGGTGCCATGTGGAGAAAGAAGTTTCTAACATGACATCGTTAACCAGATTATTCTTAGGCCTAAGCCGTTGCACATGGATGCACTTACTGTATTTACACAATTACACTCGTGCACTCTTTCTTACCTTTCACACAAAGATTATGTCATGTAGCTCCACAGACTCCACTGGGCAGTCGTGTGCTGAAATTACGCTTTGGAATAATTTGACTAAGCTATATAAATGTGAAATTAGAAACCTATTTATTATTTTCATTTGTCCAACTGACAAATGGTGTGCACACCAGTAGAATGATTTGTTAATTTGTGTGTGTGTGTGTGTGTGTGTTTTTAAAGAGAATGTGCGGGACATCTTCAGCCAGACTACAGTGCACCACCACATTCCCTTCAACTGGGATTGCGAATTCATCCGCTTGCACTTTGGGCATGACCGCAAGAAACGCCTCAGCTACCTCGAGTTCACCCAGTTCTTGCAGGTACACAAGCGTGCACAAGCTGCTGAGAGAAATGTAGAGATTAGATAGTGGTGTCATACTCAGCACAGTCACTCTTTCAGTCTCTCACACACACTCATTTTCACTTCAACTTTTATATTTCCACTTAGCCTTGTGATGTCATTATGTAGGAGCTACAGTTGGAGCATGCACGCCAGGCATTTGCCCAGAAGGACAAGGGGAAGAGCGGCGCCATCTCTGCCATGGACTTCAGTGACATTATGGCCACGATCAGACACCACATGCTCACACCCTTTGTGGAAGAGAACCTGGTCTCGGTGAGAGGACAGCAGGGGGTGGTGGGGCATAGAGAGATTGGGGCTCCAAGTGTCTAGGCATTACTCTGTAAGGTTTTTCCTCACATTCCCACAATAACCCCAGAGATTTCTTGGCAGGCATAAAGTGATAGTTAAGAAAAGCAACGATGTGACACTCAGGTCACATCATGTAATTGCTGAGACTCTTGTAACACAAAGGCAAGAAAATCCGGTGTACATAGTATTGGGTGTTGCTCAAGCAGTCACACATTTGACTTTTAGATGTGAGTTAATGTGTAGCTGTTACAGCTCAATTTACACAAGTCAAATGTAGCCCAAGCCAAAGGGTAAGAAAGATGGAGACAATCAGCTTCACTGTGGTGTGGAATAATGTGCTGAGTAATGTGCGCTGCTGTTGTTCTCCTAGGCTGCAGGTGGCAGTACCTCTCACATGGTCAGCTTCTCTTATTTCAATGCCTTCAACTCCCTCCTCAACAACATGGAGCTGATCCGCAAGATCTACAGCACACTGGCTGGCTCACGCAAGGACACACTGGTGACCAAAGGTACGCACAGAGACTAGCACGTTGATACGATGTCATTTCTGTGCCTTTCATGTAAGAGGTTTACATCAGTGTGTCAGTGTGTAACTGAATAATTTACATTCATTGTCTCTTCATCTCTCTGCAGAGGAGTTTGTTCACGCTGCCAACAAGTTTGGTCAGATCACCCCCATGGAGATCGACATCCTGTACCAGTTGTCAGGCCTGCACTCCCCCTCTGGGTAAACATCCTGTCTGCAACCCAAACTCAGTCTGTGACAGAATCTGTCAGGCTCAATGTCTCAAATTCTGGCATTGAGACACCTGTGCTTGTTAAATATATACTGTGATTTATGTAAATGACAATGATGTTGATAGTGGAAATCAATGGCATGTTTACCAGGCGCCTGAACCTTGCTGACATCGAGAGGATAGCCCCATTAGAAGAAGGTTCTCTGCCCCACCACCTGGTTGAAACACAGAAACAGGTAGCGTGTGTGTGCGTACACGCTGGTATGTGCTCACAAATGTGGGAGCTTATTCTATCTCACATTATTTATTTACCTCATGAATGTGTGCAACTTTGTCTTGATGTGATTTCTATAGAGATACATTAACAATTTACAGTGGTGGCGCAACACTGGTGCAAAACACTCAACATCTCAACATACATGCATAATATAAATGCTCCACGGCCTTTATTTGTGTCGTCAGCAGACTCAAGGATCCAGGCCTGTGTGGCTTCAAGCTGCAGAGTCTGCCTACAGGTTCACCCTGGGCTCCATCGCTGGAGGTGAGTAAGGGTCTTTCTGTTACCTTCTGACACGAGACAGAGCACTCTCTGCTGGGCTGCACCTGAGTGCCATGAGATGGATCCATTGTGATGATTGTATTAAGTGTACATTTGTGTGTGTTTGTGCATAGCCACGGGAGCGACGGCAGTGTACCCCATAGACTTGGTGAAGACTCGCATGCAGAACCAGAGGTCCACAGGCTCCTTTGTAGGAGAGTTGATGTACAAGAACAGCTTTGACTGTGCTAAGAAGGTGCTTCGCTATGAGGGCTTCTTCGGCTTCTACCGAGGTAGGTCAACCCAGAATGCAATGCACTTAAATGGCACCCTTCCTCATTCCCTCTTGCATTCACTACTAAATAAAAGTCTATCCTAGTTTCCTGATAAAACACGTAAAAGTCAAAACTCAATGCTACACAAAGTCAACTGTCATTACACAATGACTGTGTTGTATGTAGCAGTGTGTAAATCATTATCCATTACATAAAATTCACTTTATTTTATTCATTTCATCAGTGCCCGACACTTATGTCAGATCATTTCTCCTTGGCTGCCTGCAGCTACACTTCCCCTGTCCTCACGACTGCAACTTCCTCACGACTGCAACTTCTTCACGACTGCAACTTCCTCACGACTGCAATTTCCTCACGACTAGGGGTGTAACAGTACACGTATCCATACCGTACCATTCAGTGCAGGACCTTCGGTTCAGTACGGTTGTGATCCGAATGAATACAGTCTAGTTTTAACCACGCACGTTACGTGCATAACTTTTTTTTGTGTGCGGAACTAATCAAAAACTCTGTGTTTCCCCCCGGAGTCGGACATTGTAGAAAAGGCTCTGGCAGTGCACTAGTTAACGAGCTAGTTAATCACCATAGCAACCAGCTCCCTGTCATGCTGCTGACTCTCCTCAGTCGATCAGAGTGAAAGACTTTAACCAAGAAACTCCTGACCTGTTGGACTGGTGGATAGTTATGTGGTTATATTGATGTTAAACCTGTTGGACTGGTGGATAGTTATATGGTTATATTGATGTTAAGGAGATGGTTTGTGTTGTGCTAAGCTAGTCCCTCATTGGCTGTTTATTATGCTAATAGTGGCTATGGCTAGTGAGCCTGACGGGCTGGCTCCACCGGACAGTAAGCAAGTCTTCATTACAGACATCGCCGATGGGGTTTCAGCAATATTGACTGACATTTTATTTTAAATACCTAGACCTAGGTATGTTTTTATTGAAGAAAGAAAGATATGTTCCTTTATGTGCCTTCCTTTGTTCAGGAGATTATGGCCGTTATGTTTTGCATGTCTTTTTTCCCCCACTGTACCGAAATCGTACTGAACCGTGACATAAAAACTGAGGTACGTACCGAACCGTGACTTGCGTACTGTAACACCCCTAATCATCATAGATACTTCACTATTCAATTCAATGGTGCTTTATTGGCAGGACAAAACACATTTGTGTTGCCAAAGCATAAAACAATATATAGTGTACATCATATAAACAACACTGTGAAGTGTGAAATACAACATTACATCACTAACTGGTATGAAATGGAACACACTATTTTAAATTTAAAATGACTCCAAGATTTACAGCACATGAGAGAGCAGGGGAATAAAGTGGTTGAGGTAAAGCCCGTAAAAGCTGATGACTTTGTCCTTAGTCTTAAAAACTTATAATTTTAAAAGCTCTTAAATTTTGTCAGGAAGGCATGAAAATAGTTAAACTAAGAAAAACAGTGTTTTGAGTCCAGTAACAATTAATTTGGGTCCTTTTTTCCTTATAACATCCCCTAACCTCACCTGAGCTGAGCAATGGATGTGAGCATACTATGTGGAAAACAATATACAGTAATGAGGCGCCATGAGGAATATATTAGAAAGATGGAGCCAGGTGCTGTAGGCTCCTGTTTTACAGCAGAATTAGGTAATGGCTGACCAACGTCAGACTAGTCAATATAAAAACTGTAGCTGTGGGGCCCCATGTTATGTAATATGTACTGTATGTATGTACTACTTTCTACATAGACTTTGAGGTTCATGAAAAACAAACATGGCATTGGAAATGAAATTCATGATGTTGTGATGCAAAGGATACTACAAATTGATGAAATGACGAGAATGAGATCAAGGAATCATGGAGGCACCATACGCCAAACTAATTTTATCAGTAACTCAAATGTTAATACATCCAACTAAAAGCGTATCCTATTTATTCTGGACTTGGGCGCACAATCATCAACTTCACTTGATATGAGATATGCTTGTTTATGCTGACTGCTATTCCCTCTGCCATTTTCTTAAGAAGAATGAAAGTCTTAAATAGGAAATGCAATACAAAACAGGTGATGATGGTGCATTTACAGTATATAACTATTTAATCAAATGGGCACAATTTAAAGTTGATTTAAATTCATAACGGGACACTTGCATACCAGTAGGCACAAGCAATGAACAAACAGTTACACTATTCTTTACCTGGAAAAGTAATGAATCACTGAAACGTGTTAGTACGTGACACTGGGCACAACCAAGATTTTATGTGTCAGGATATTTTTAGTAGGTAGGTTTCCTCAATCACTTAATGTGGAATCTCCAGAGTTTTAGACATGAGAACCACTTAGTCCACAAAAAGGGGGGCACTGAGTCAAGACTTTAAGTGGAAAAACAAGAAAAACAGAAGGTAACTGGAGACTTGAGACGTACAGTATCAGTCCTAGAAAAGTCTGAGATCAAACCATTGGGGGACACAGCGTTTACAGAAGTATCCAGTGACTCACCTCCATTGCTAATAGCAGAGATTCCACGGTGGAAGTCTTCAAAGCTGATCACTCCCAAGCCGCTAGGATCCAGAAACTTGGTCAGATCCTTCACCTGAATGAGACAAGTCACAGTTATTCATAGCAACACTTTGTCACGACAACAGAAATAAAAGCTCTCTCCCATAATCAAATCAGGTGGAGTCCCTAGATGCTTCAGAAGTTAATTCTGTAGTAACAAATGTGATTAAACGGGGAGGTCTCTGACACTTGACTGACCTAATCTAAAACTGAATAAAATATAACGCATTGACAAGCGCAAGGTCAGGACTCTGAAATATGCTACCTGAAACTACTGAAAGTCACAGATTCTTGGGGACATTTCACTCATGCAACCGTTTCATTGCAGAATACTGCGAACCACCAGAGTATTTTTAATACAGCAAGAAAAAGATAACAGTAGAAAGAGCTTTGACCTCGAGAGAAACATTAACTTTTGCAAATGTCACATTTTCCACATTTTACTAGATACAGGGCAATATTGAGTTTACAAGGATTTTACAAGGTTGCAAGGGCACTGTCTTCAAAAAAGGGTGAATTGAACTTGAGCAGACTACGGATCTACAATGTGACAAGAATGACAAGAGCTATATGTTTTCCCCATATAGAAACGTAATATAGTTTTTAATAAATAAGAGGGCTTGTAGAGTATGTCCTGTCTCCGTTTCTTCTACATTAAAAAGTGGCATGAATGAAGTTTTTTTTTAAGAAATCAAATGAAACTGATCTACTACTTTTGAGATGCATCAAAACTGTCTGAAAATAGATTTTGGCCAGGTTACATGTATGATTAATCTACACACATACAGTTCTCAGTAATGCACACACACCTACAACGTGGAGGACTAAAGCCTTCTTATGCACAAGCTGCACTCAATTGACAATCCGTTACATAACAGTACCTGTATACGTTCAGGTCAGTAGCCTGGCAACAAGAGGTGTTGTATTCAGTGCTGTACTTAGAGCGTAAAAGGCAGTAAGCCCACTATGAAAATTTAGTTCTAGGGCATTTGTCAACATATCTTCTATGTTAATGCTTCGGTTATCTGGCATCCAGAGACCTACAGTACAGCTACAGTAGGGCTAGACATATGCGTATATCGACAGAATTAACAGTGGCGCCTAGCAATCAAAAATTCTATTTACACAAATGACAGAGTGAGCCAAATGTGGTACATTGCAAAATTTCACTAACGCATCATTACACTGTCATTTCAGGCATGTATCATTGACAAAATTAGCTGGGAGGGAGCCCGACAATATGTGGGGTGAGGTTTCTGTGGTTAAGGCTGACTTCAACCTTGAGAAAGTAAGCACACAATGTGAACATGGTGATTTTACAAAGGCTTCCATTCGGTGTGGGGCTTCTATGTTCTGCACTTTTTATATCAGTTACACACAAAAACAAGTTGCTGCTTTGGCGATGTTGAGCTCCAACTCAGGAGGCTGAGGAGGCTGAAACTCCTAATAAACTCTGGATTGACTTATCCCAAGACTCTCACAACCCCAGTAGCTTATGATCTGAGCTTGGCGAATGAAACCCAGCTGCATTGAGAGAGGAGGGGAGCGGGCCAAGCTCACTGAATGGCGGTTAACACTGCAATGTTGAGTTCAGTCTGTTGCATTGGGCTGCAACCTGCTGCAACCTCTGCTATGGAAACCTAGTTTGACTATATGGGCACACGAGGCAGCGTTGGTGAAGGAACAGGGTGTTTCAAGTGCAGAATTTGTGGTGGTGGGTGTTTGCCTACATACAGCATCCAGTTTTCCACCTTAGAACAGCGCATCATGGTACACAGGAAATCATTTCGTTCCACGCATGCTATTCACACACACACCACCGCTGAGCGAGGTGAGAAAACTGAGGTTTGATTAGGGGATTTTAGAAGTATAGCTATAATCTACAGTTCATCTGTGCTAGTTATTGCTCCTGGAATAAGTGACTTGGGAATTGTTAAAAGTGCCGTAACTCATCTGTAAAGAGGCCAGATAAACCACTGCAGTAGCCAAAGCAAATAATACAACTTAAACATGCAAATGGTAAATGGTAACTGTGATTTTTTTCAAGTCAATTTTATAAATTCTGTAACAATTCTGAGAATCCTAATGTACAATGTTTATGTGTTATTTTTTTTTTAATTTTTTTTTAATATATATAATCTTTAGATTATATACTCTGTAAAGCACTTTGCAAACTTTGTTTTTGAAAAGCTTCTATACAGATAACTAATACTATCATAATCATGTAGTATTATGTATACTGTCCTACCAAGAGAGCCCTTAGGACAGTGGCAAAGCAGAGTTCTTAACTGAAGCTGTATAACAGCACTGTCTGTCGCCGTGCTCACCAAAGTAGTGAAGGCACGGTGGTTTTTCTGTTTCCTCTATTTTTGTCTAATCAGTGCAGGGGCACGCCTGACCGCCTCCACACAGACCACTGTTGTGCATAACCCCATGGAAATGAATACCCCTGGGTGGGAGTCTTTTCCCCCACAGGGAATTTCACAATAGCTCTTGAACAAAATACTGATAAACTGTCTCATAAGGCCATACGTCTAGTTCGTCCGCAAAAGATGGGGACATAGGCCTAATGATAGTATCTTTGTATGGAGAACATAACACACATGTACACATATGCTCTCACACATACACAAAAGCGAACCGAAGAGAGGGGACATTTCAGGGCATGGGACATTCCACTGAGGATTAGAGGGGCAGTACATAAAAGCAGCGGGCCAGGGGAGGGAGGCTGGCTAAAGAGGGGTCAGGATTGTGGATTGACAACAGAGCTGCCACCACAATACAGTTCAATGGGCTTTGTGCAGAATCAGGGTCAAAACCAATGAGCTTTCAATCAGTGAATTCTTAGATTTGCCCTCGCCCTCACTCCTGTATGACCTTCCACTTTTGAGAACCAATCATTTCTGTTATTTAGCAAAAGGTCTCACAGAGCAGTGCCTTCTGCTATATGGCCAAGTCAACCTTAAACCACTCATGGCATCCCAAACACTTGCAAGAAATGTCAATGAATTAATAAGGAGGTTGGCTAACTGTGGGAGACTAGCTGCTTCGATGGCATACTGTGAGCACACACTTAAAAGTGAATGTAGCAAGAGTGGATCACCACAGGGGTATTTTTGACAAGTTATCATACAATAATTTAGCGTATCAAACAGGGAAAATACCGATGGGAATCTGGTGGGAGAAGTGATTCTGAGACGGTGCCAACAAGCAGTACAGAGGAATTGCAATACCATATATTGTTCCCCTTATCAAACTTAGATTATCACTCCTTCACGCCATAGCGGCCCTAAACAAGGTGCCCCGCTGAATACAATATGTAAGACCCCTCACAGGCTAATGTGTTATATGTTCTGTCACTTATTGATGTTGTGCTGTTGTGTGACGATGTATGTCTTGAGTGTGATATGTGCCCTGCTGGCCTCCACCCATAACGTATGTACAATAAACGAACTAACTAACTACTCGATTGAAAGTCATTTTAAAAACTGAAAAAGGTGACATTACTTGAACACACCACAGACCTATTTCATCTGCCTGGACATTTTTAGATTTAGATGACAAGTATACAGGTATTCAACCTCCACACAATATAGTCAGTGAGCGAGTGTGTGTGTGTATTTTCAAGGTCTTCTTCCTGGAATGATTCTGGAGAGGATATTTGCATTCTAAGCGTAGAGGCACCAGCTGAAATTTCAGGACGTTCAGCTACATGCAAAGGTCTGATAAACATCTTCCTGCAGTCTCTCACTCACAGCTGACTGGGACTTTGCTAATATGGTACACAAGGCCTAAGCAATGACATCTGGTGTCAAACCTCTGCTTACTGAAGGAGTGTCTGATTCAATAAAGATAAACTGCAAATTGCAAAAGCAAACAGCTACCACATTCAAACAATTGGGTACTCACAATTAGACCCCGACTTTCCCCCTCTCCCCCACCTTCATATTGTCTAACATCCCTATGGCATTCAAACTTTGTTTTTGCTTGTAGTGTGATTTATTATATTGTCTCATTATGAATTTATGGCCCGAATAGTTTTCTCAACCACAATGCTGAAATACTCGTGTTTACACTAATAAATCTTATTAATCGGAGCTTCTCGGGAATAGAGTTCATTCAAACCAGTCATATGTTATATTGAGGAAAAGCTTATTCACATGAAACATGCACGGACATACACATAAAAATGCTTTATAATGGTGTCAACTGCAGATGAAGTGTCTTGATACAAAGCCTCTACAATATGATTTAAACGATTGCACACAGTCAATATATTCCACTTGATCTTTTTTGCTGTTCACTATACACATTTGGTAGAACACTAATGACTCTGCTATGAGAAATATGAACTATTTGCTGAAAAACTATCCACACTCTGACTAGACAACTGGGTGGAGGCCTTGTTAGATTAGTCCTTCCCAGTGTTCCTTGAGTTTGCCTAATTGATACCAAAACCACTCAAGATGCATTACATAACATTCCTCAAATTTTGAAGATAAGTCTGTCTCCTCCTTGCTTACTTTTATGTAGATGAAAAGAACAAAAGCCTAACCCTCTGGCTTGCTCTCTAATCACAGGAGGAATGAAATCTGAGTAGCAAGAGTTAGCTGTAGGCACATATTTGCCCACAGCTCTTGAAAACCAGATATCCAATACCTCAGCTCAAACAGACACACAAGCGTAATTCGTCTGGTTAGCTACCAAAGGCAAATCTTCCAGAAGCAGAAGTCCCAAGGAAACTGCCAGAATCTGAATACAGGAACAGGGGGAAAAGCCCAACAGAAACCAAGCACCGTGGAATAACACGGTTCATAGGCTACCCCTATGAACTGAGATAACTTCCCAATATCATGTAAATGTATCTGCTTTGGTGCTCCCTAACAAAACAAGAGGTGGAGAAGATATACATTTATCTAACAAATGGCCAAAGCCCCTCTCCATCCCTGAAAACGAGGTCATGTGTAGGTGGCAGACGGTACCCGACCCATGAAGTCCCTCTGACTCAGGGAAAATACATTCTACTCCTAATCCTTCAAAATGCAGTGGCCGGGGAGCCAGAGATACCTACGGCCGGGCACGGGAAAGAACAGGGGTAACAGAGGCGCTTTGAACTGGGAAAGAGGGGATTAAAAAGCATTAGTAAGCCAGCATCACAGTCTGCGAATCTATGTGGTTGAGTACTAACTAAGTACCCCTCCTCTTCAAAAGACCATGTTCAAACTTTAAATTTTCAATAGTAGTTAAGTGTTTGCTAATGGTGTTTGCCTGAAATGTCCCCATATCACACCCAAATTAGAAAACTATCATGCACATATTCTAAAAATGAACGATAAACAAGTGATTAGGTTATCTCCATGGGTTCATTAACAAAGAAAGTTCACATTAGAGGTCAATAGTTGAGTAAGAGTTAAAAACAAAGTGTGTTATCAGTCAGGTTATATCAGCATTTGCATTCAGCCTTTTACTGTTACTGTATTTGCAAATGGTGGGTTGACTTGCTGGAACTAGGGCTGATTCTTGTAAACATTTGGAGGCACACAGGCATGTTAGACAGGACAAGGCGCTGGTGTCATTTCTGTTGCACTGTGGACGTCCCATGTCAGTTGTTTATGTTCTGAATTAAGCTTTTATTCTGAGGCAACAAAACATCCAACACCTTTGCCATCTACTAAACAACACAATGGACCATGGACCTGCACAGGAACAGGGCGGGTAGCTAAAACATTATAATGGACTGAAGAGAAAACATAAAGGGTGTCTGCAACCTTTCAAGGCATTTCCACAGATAAACACTGAGTAACCAAGTACTCTTTTCTCAAGTGGAATGAAATTTATATAAGCCATTATTTGAAACATTTCAGTGTTCAATCGGCTTAATTTTAACTAAGAATGTGTTCCTCTTCTCTTTACTTGCCAATAATTATGAAACTTTTATAATAACATTTTATAATATGTGGAAAGCCTACATGCAAAGGGCCAAATGTAATGAATGGCTGAGGGTCACGGGTGGAGTGGGATACATTAGATATATCACAAGAGATTATCCCTAAACCACAGAATATGCTAATTTACAAAATGAGTGTTTGTCATATGACATATGGAGGAGTCCAGGCCTGACAGAATCCTTAAAGGCAATATGCTTTTCACAGACTTATCTGGATGATGACCCAAATCCTAATTTGAACACTCGTCAAATATAGATTACATAACTAGGCTAATCCAAGCATGGTTTTAATAATATGTGGCAGTATTAGCCAAATCCATTACACCCAATGTACAGAGCTGCTTTGTAGCAAACATAGGAGGAGAATAATTAGGGTAATAAGAGTTGCCAGTAAATTTACTAAACTGATTAGAAATGGGCCTACAACATATTGCTGGCTCCTGCCTATTTATTTAAGTGTATACCAGAACTCTGATAGGGTTCAAGTTTTCTACTTCATTAGGTCAGAGTAACATAAACTCAATGGGACTCATCAAAATACACAAGTACGGTGGACATAAACAAATAAGTGAGTCCCATTTTGAGAGAACAGATTATATTGTACCAAAGGCAAGCAGTCTTGTCTCTATATGAAAATGTACACATTAGACAGCACGACTTAGCATCAGCCAAATTACAAAACTAAACATGGCTGTTTGCTAATGTTGTTTGTTAGCAATATTTTAGTTTCAAAACATTAAATATGATTGGCCATTAAACAACTGAGAATGCTGACATGAAACTGATATCAGAGGGATGGATTTCAGTTGATGGAATTAGCCATGCGTTTACAGGAAGCTCTCTGAGGTATAGTGTAAATCAATAAATCATTTACGTAGATGGACCTATTTTTGTCTTACATAAAACAGCTTCACTTGGCATCTATTATCTAATAACTGCCAACTCAAAAGAATGAAATAATCAAGAGAAAACTGACCTGATCAGCCCCGTAGGCAGCAGCAAACTCCATAAACTCCTCGATACGAACAAAGCCATCTCCATCTTGGTCCAAGGCATCAAACACAGTTTTTAGTGGGGAGACATCTTCCTCCCTCTGATTCACAGAGGAAACCATGGACATGGAGTCAGCTACCACCATTTTAGAGAGGGAAATTGTCTCAGCAGCTTGCTCACTAATCCATCCAGGCTCAGGAGTAGAACTGCTCAACTCTTGATCTGGAAAATCAAAAGTAGCCACCTTTTGACAATCATACTCTGCAAGCAGGTCGGAGTCTGTCAACCTCTCCCCAGGACTCTGTTCAGTTTGCAAATTAGGAGCGCCTTCATTCTCTACGCCCTCGGGTGGTTTCAAGTCCCAAATTTCCTCATCATGGAGTTCATTTGTGGTCAAGCACAGATCCAAAGCCATTGCTTCATCCCCCTGACTTTTGGCTTCAGAGCAAATTTCGCCGTCTGTCAAATCCTTAGAGTCATTCTCCGCAGAGCAACTGTTACTGGGAAAGTCGCCCAGGACAAATGCCTCTCCATCTAGAGGCACCCTTAGTGATGAGGGCTCCGCCGACGAACCAAGAACAAATGAGTCACCCTCACCTTGGTGCTCTAAAGTCAGATTTTCAATTACAACAGCCAGTGTTTGTTCCTCCTCTGTTCGGGAATCTAATTGTGCACCTGTGCAGATAAGAGAGGCAGGACTGGTAGGGCAGAGACTGAGGTTGCAGTCAAAATCAGGAACCTCTGAATCCAATAAAGGCACAGGTCCTTCCAAACACTCCGGTGGCGTGCTGATGTGGTTATGTTGGAGGCAATTCTCAGGTAAATCGTGGGGGGTAGTGTTACTGGCTATGGGCAGATCAGTCACTGGTTCCACGAATAAACCTTTGTCCCCAGTTTCAGGTGACACATTCTCCCCGCCCTGCGAGGGAGGGAGACCTCTGTCCTCTTCTAGTGACAGGAGTACCTGCTCCTCACCGACACCCTGTGGGTTGACCTCACCTGAATGCTCTGGAATGAGAAAAGAGGGGGAGGTTTCACATGAGAGGAGGTCTACCAACAAAAAGGAATCTGTGTTAGTCCTCTCTGGAATCTTCAATGGAGAAGGTTCACTGAGGCTTATTAGCTTCTCCTGACTGCTCAGGGCACTTGTGTCCTCGACAGGGGCATCCTGTGTCAGATTCAGCTCCTCACTGGTTGCACTTTCCCCAACCAAATCAGTGAGGCTGGGGGAAAACAGCCACGACAGAGCACAGTCACTGATATCATCAAGTCCTTCAGTTTTTTCTGTACAAGCCAATTCCTCTAGATGTGAACTCTGGAGAACTTGGGAATTAGTGGATTGACCTCCCTCCAACTGCAAGACATGGTCTCCAAAAGAATAACCAGAGGTGTTTAAGAGGCTGTCAAAAATTAAGGTCTTGTCCTGGAAAACCTCTTCACTGTGTCGAGATGTGTTATCCTGGTCAAAACTGTTGAAATCCAAACCTGTCTGACCACTCGTGTTTTGACACAACATGCTTCCTTTGTCTGGATTCAGGGTGTGAAATCCAAGGGGAGACGGGTGTTCGGGTTCCCACTCTGAATGCCCCAAAGGGCCAGATAGAACTGTCGGTTCCATTTAAATTGATTTTTATCCCTTTGCAAACTTGAGAAGACTGGTCACGTCTTATCTCCAAGTCAAGATCCAATTCTTCAACTTGAATATTGTCATGGTTTTACTCGGCACTACACATGTTCATAGGAATCTTTTGAATTGTGAATGTGACACCCCCTACCATCATTGCCTGGTTCTGAAATTAAAAAGCTGACACCTTACACGTTAATATGAAATAACAATGATTAATAACAGGATATGTTGGAATACCAGTTTAAAGAAGCAAGTAGGCTCAGAAACAATACAGGCCTTTGCTGCTTTCACAGACTTATTGGTTGCCAACCACATCTGGATTAATAATGCTGCCTAAATTCAAAATCCATAACTGTTTACTTGCCTACACGACAGCTTCACTGATACATAAATCTGCTTTGACTCACATCTCTGTCATGATCAGGTACAAAAGCTGTTGTTGCCAAATGCTTCCACACATCAACATGCTTTACTATAGCAAATGAGGCTGAGCGGAAAATAACCTACCAGAAACTGCACTGATTACCATAGATCATCTCTCCTAGTGAGTCAAGCTGAAACATAGATCATCTCTCCTAGTGAGTCAAGCTGAAACATAGATCATCTCTCCTAGTGAGTCAAGCTGAAACATAGATCATCTCTCCTAGTGAGTCAAGCTGAAACATAGATCATCTCTCCTAGTGAGTCAAGCTGAAACATAGATCATCTCTCCTAGTGAGTCAAGCTGAAACATAGATCATCTCTCCTAGTGAGTCAAGCTGAAACCAGAACACATTAAGCAACCATCTGTTTATCAACACTGGCCTTCTTCAGCCAATTATCTCATCTTACCCGTCGCAAAGCCAATTTTGCCGTGAAGCGCAGTAACTAAAGCCAGACTGAGGTGCGGGATTCTCTCATTATAAAGCGACTAGATGGTTTATAAGTGGCAAACGCCTCACTAGAAACGAGTAAACGCTATATGAGCTAACGCGTCCTCCGAGCATCCAGCGAGCCGGGAAGATGCTAACTGCTAGCTAGCGGGATTAGCCTGTTAGCTAGCTAGCGTCAAACAGTCCATCTTCTTCGTTCAGACGCACACAATGTGGAAAATATCTCCCGGTTTTTAAACAAAGAAAGAAAAATGAATGACGGGAGTGTTTGTCTTTATGGAAGTCCCATGTTTATATCCGCGTTTTGATGCCGTTTGATCCCAACAACAACAACCATCCACCTGTGTGTGTGTGTCTGTGTGTGTGTGTCTGTGTGTGTGCGGACAGGCCAGACTGGTGATCGAGAGGAAAACGTCCGTTCCTCCTCCTCCTCTTCCACGATTTCGTCAGTTCTTCTCGTTCGGGATATTGTCACGGATGATAATATCGACGAAGATGTCCAAAAAGAAGCCAACGAGTGTGTCCGTGGTGAGGCAGTTACTCTCCAGCGACAACAGACACCGAGAGCTCTCGCATCAGCATCATCATCATCATCATCATGTGTCCTCCTCCTCCTCCTCTCCATCAGCCGCATCCACGCGACTGACGTTTGTTCCACGCACGCGTACAAAATATCCCGCAGTATCATTGAGTTTATATACTCTATTATCGATATATGTACTTTATGATTGGTGTTGTGCACAATAACTCACAAGTCTGACAGACATGTTCATCTTCACTTGCACAAGCTGCAGCATTATGTCTTTCAAGGATAATGTGATATTTAATTGATACCTGTTAGAGGTAGATTCACATTATTCGCCTACACACACACACACACACACACACACACACACACATTGAAAGTTTAGGCCAGGGGTCTTCAACCTTTTTCAGCCCAAGGACCCCTTGGACGAGAGATAAAACAGAACAGGGACCCCACATGTAATTCATTTTTTAAAATGTGTCACATTTTAAGCCTGGCCTATAATAACTTTTATGTTTACTTTA
>CABFOS010141389.1:0-13757 GCA_900660315.1 Diretmoides pauciradiatus
AATATCCCCCCTCCTGTGACCGCTGTCTGGGCGCATTTCACCCGTCCGAGGGACGTTTGGTGGTGATATATATATAGTTACCATAATATAATACTATAATATAACATAATTACCATAATATATAATATAATTACAATAATATAATATAATACCATGATATAATTATAATTTTTTTTATATCATTAGATTTAGATGTTTCTATCATTGTCAGAACCATTTTAATAACCAAGCAGACTAAATGATTATAGCACAAACTGACACACATGGTAACATGATAACAGGACCTCTCAGTGCAAAGGAACAGAACAAGACAGACTTTAGATAGCAGACTACATTTTGTTCTATACATTCAACATCGGTGTCATGCAGATGAGTGCAGTTCTATGACCCCATGTGTTAAGGACAGTATTGTTATAGACGGATGTCATTGAATATGGCATAACAATATTGTTCATGCACAGATTAGGTGATGCATGATGCTGTATGATGCATGGGGTGGGAGGTGCAGGAATCTCACCTCAGTAGACACAATTCCAAGAGGGAGACCAAAATAAAATGGATGTGTAATTTTCATGTTGTGGTTCGGTGTAATTTATGAACATTTAGTAATGTTGCCACCATTAATCTGGAATGTACTTGTTTATTCTCTTTAATTTGTCATGGCCTTGATGAAATATATATGCTACGGTATTGATTCATTAAAAGATTTACAGGATCCTGGAGATGATGAGGTCATTTGTCACTGTGTCGTATAGCCTTTTAGATTAGAACCATCACACTTATCTGACTCTCTAGATAGACTGTATACATATATATATATATCGTATATTGTTTTGAGTTGTGAATATCTCACTATAGCTGAAGTAGAGAGTCTTGAGGGAATATATTGCTTCTTGCATCAGCATCTTATTGTTGTGGTTCTTTGCATTACAGTACATTCAACAGACCAATTATTGTCTTTCCACAACCAACTGACGTTTTCCTTGCAAAATGTGCAGTGGAATGACATACGGCACCTCACAACCATATATTTTTTGCTTTTCCTTGTCATAAAGACATTGGTTATAATTACACACCTTTTTAAATGCCCTTTTGGTAATGTTTAGAGGACAGAGTAAGTGCTAAAGAAAAGCAGAGTAGCTCTCTGTGACAATCCTCAGAGGGATGCGGGCGCTGCCTGCTGAGATAGGGGGTTGCAGAAAAAACTGCCGCGTTTGCGACTTTCTGCCATGTTTAATTGGAATCGAACTTGTCCCTGGAAAGGAATCCATCGCTTTGGGGAAATTAAGTGCTCCATCTGAACAAATGGAGAAATGACTACCCCGCGCGTTGTCAGAGTGCAAACTTTGGAACTCCTTCAGTTGTGCCAACATTTCCCCCTTCTCTCATTTTTACTGGTGTGTTTTCTCTGCCTTATTCTTCTCCGATCTATCACTCCATCCTCTTTCCTTTAAGGTTCGTATCCGAGGCTGTCGCTGAGTTTCAGGATTAAGAGGAACATTGGCTATTTCATCCTGCAGACATATATGCCCTCCATCTTGATCACCATCCTCTCCTGGGTCTCCTTCTGGATCAATTATGATGCCTCTGCAGCTCGGGTGGCCCTGGGTAAGATACAGCACAACGGTGCAACATCATCACAGTAAATCCCAACATGTTGTACACGATCATCAATGTATTGCCCTTATTATGCAGTTTATATTTCTAGGAACATAATGGTCAATAGTCCTGTTTTCATGCATTTTATTTGGATTGTGAACAGTGTCTGACTGCACCAATCAGATCACATCTGTCATATAATTTGGTCATATTGCTTCTATGGAAATATGATCCAGTGCTAATACTTCATTGGGATGAAAACTGTGTCTAAACATGGAAAGTAACTGCAAACATTGACAATTCAACAAGTTGAAGAAAACAGTGATGAGTAATGTCAGAACACATACAACAACCATCAAATAATACAACTAATGTCACAGAGACTTCACAGATTAACTATTATTATTCAAAATGTTTATGACGTTTACCAAAATGACTAAATGAACGTCTACATGATTCACGTTTAATTTCAGTATTGTCAGTGGCTTTGTCCAATATGCTCCATCTCCAATATATATATGTTGTTGGTATTTCTGGAAACATGAACTTCTTATTCATTTCAATTCGCGTACATCTGTCACATGAACACCGACCACATGGAGATATGGGAGATTATAATGTATGATCACATTCCCAAGTATGAGAAGCATTGTCAAATCTTTTAAAGGAATAGTCCACCGAAAAATGATAATTAAGCTTTCATCTACTCACCCTCTCACCGATAAGAGGTCTGGTGAACTTTTTCCGTCCTCAAAACGCTCCACAGGGGAAACAGTTTTCAGTGGTAATCCATATAACGGCTGTGGACGGAGACCAAATGCTAAAAACCTAAAAAAGCCTCCCAAAATACTCCAAACTTCTCGTCCGCCACAGCCGATATGTCCAGAACCTGCGAGTTGCAGAATTATGTGAAAAAAACGGCATTGTGTGCACACCGTCGATATCAAGCTCTCGTCTAGTCAATATTTAGCCTATAAACATACAAGAAATGCTGTTTTTTTCACATAATTCTGCAACTCGCGGGTTCCGGACATATCGGTTGTGGCGGATGAGAAGTTTGGAGTATTTTGAAGGCTTTTTTGGGATACTTTTATTAGGTTTTGGTCGCCATCCACAGCTGTTATATGGATAACCACTGAAAACTGTTTCCCCTGTGGAGCGACAGGAGCGCTCTGAGGACGAAAAAAGTCCACCATACCTCTTATCGGCGAGAGGGTGAGTAGATGAAAGCTTTATTATCATTTTTCGGTGGACTATTCCTTTAACAAACTTGGGATGACAACACAGCTCTTATTATGAATTCTTTGTTTTTGTGTGTTTGCCGTACGTAGGTGTGACAACGGTGCTTACCATGACAACAATTAACACCCACCTTAGGGAGACTCTCCCAAAGATCCCGTATGTGAAAGCCATCGACGTCTACCTCATGGGCTGTTTTGTGTTTGTGTTCCTGGCCCTGCTTGAATATGCCTTTGTAAATTACGTGTTCTTTGGCCGCGGCCCCCAGCAACAGAAGAAAATCAACGAGCGGCTGAACAAAGCCAACAACGAGCGCCCAAGATACGAAGAGAAGCGCCTGAGGGAACAGGTTTGCATCTTCATCTGCTCTGTCCTCTTCTACTCTACTTCTCTGTGTCAAAGTTCAAGTAGAAAACAACAGACAACGTCATTTTACTCAAAGACTGACACATATACTACCAGAAGTAATCTTTCAGACGCATACTGATGCCACCACAGCCACATATGCATTCACCAGCCTTCATCCATTGCTTTTCCCTTGAGCACTGACTGCTTTTTATTGAGCATTCGTTGAGACAGTGACTCATCTATAGCTCAACAGTGGCGTAAACATTCTCATTTCCAATTTAGGTTGTTGTCTACGTTTATGCTGAGGGCTTCATTCATTCTCTCTGCTTTTTAACATGTACTTTCAAATTTTCTTATACAAAATGTTCAATGGTATATGATCCGACAGTCGGACTGAATGAAGCCCCTGTTTTGTGTGCAAGGTATTAAATGCATTGCTTATTGAAAGTTGTTCCTGTTAACGTCTTTATGCATTGTGTAATTTTGGAAAATGTGCTTATTTGCCAGTATTTTATAGGCGTTTTAATGTTCTCTTCATTTTTCTTTCACATTGCAAGGACTCCATTTCCGTGCCGTTTCAAACCAACACCTTCAGGTCATTTACACAGCGAAGAAATCTGTATCTCGAGGAACAAAGAAAAGTTGGGGTACATGTATTTAGAAATCATATGAGCTGTACCACAGCGGTCAGAATAACATCAGATATGATTGTTCAGCTTAATTTGTGTCACTTTATTGCAAGTGGAGAATCACTCTTAGATGTTTAAGAAGAAAATGTCAGTTAACTATCTGAGGCATGCAAGAAATTACATTCCATATCATCTGCATTTTGCTTTAACTTGAAAGATGGGAGGGGGTTAGTAGAAGTTTCAATAGTAAGGGGATTTGGGGCTATTGCAACACGTTTCAGTCATCCCTGACATCCGGTATCTCTCCCCTCTCCTGACAGGTGGATGCTTATGGAAACATCCTCCTCACCACGCTGGAGATGAATAACGAAGTGATGCCTTCTGATGTCGGAAGCAGCGTCAGTGACTCTCGGAATTCAGTCATGTCCTTCGACAGCTCCGGGGTCCAGTTCAGGAAGCCCATGGCGCCCCGAGATGGCTTCAGCCACCACTCGCTGGATCGGAGCGCCATGCGGAGCCGGGCCAACTGTCGGCTACGACGACGCTCATCCAAGCTGAAGTTGAAAATCCCAAATCTGGCAGATGTTAGCACCATTGACAAGTGGTCCCGGGTCATTTTCCCTATCACCTTTGGATTTTTCAACCTAATCTACTGGTTGTACTATGTGAATTGATGTGCATCCCACTAGGAATCATGGGCCATATTTTGAGAGCACATTAAATTGGCTTTGATACAGTTCCAAAATATGTATACACATATACAAGTTGAACATATGTATATGCATATTTCTATATATTATATTTATATATACACATGTGAAATCTGAAGGACTTTTCTGCTGTACAAAGTATTAATAGGATGACTTGAATGTTTAAGAATAATTGTGCGAGAAGAATTTCACGGCTTTGAGTTTCTTTTTCCTCCTGAAACAAACAAACAAAAACAAACAAACACAATGATCCCACGAAGGGTTTGGGAAAGACTAAAGACTGCATGATATTTTTGCTAAAAAAAAAAGAAGAAAAAAAAGAAAGTGAAAGCTCTTGAGAGAGAAAAGATGTCTCAGAGTCCCATTGACTTTTTATTGATACTTATTGTAATCCAAATCCTCTACTGCAGCTCATGAAATCAGTGGTGGCTTTGTCTGTTCAGGCATCAGCTGAGTGAGATCCTTGACACCCCCCACCCCCATTTCCCACGGATAACATGCACGGAAATCTCCGGTTCTACTATGTACAGCAACCTTGTTTGGATTATGTGTTGTTCCTTGGGTTCTTTGAAGTGATATCGTTCTCTTTATCAGACATCAGCTCTGGCCTCCCGGTCTCCGTTCGAGGGCCGTGTGGATTGGATGTGAGACCACTGCATTCCTGCCCAGAGTCAACGCAAACTTCTCTTTCTTTCTCTTCTCATGTTGTTTTTAGAACAGGTCCTTGGGGGGTATTTTTCATTATGGTTAAAACAAATGCTGATTATTGTAGATATGATTTTGTCTTGAAAAATACTGTGATTTCGGAGAGTGTCAGAACATGTTCTAGAGTTAGGGCATTATTAGATAACGAGTCAAAGGTATTCATTACTCATTTTGATTGTTTGAAAAATAGACATATTATATACATTTTATCATTCAGTATTCTCATGGGCATAGTTTGAAAGTATACTTGTACTGTTTCTTTCCTCCTATTGATTCACATGCTCTTTAGATGCAGTATTCATTGACATCATATTCTGCTTTGTGTCCGTTGGAATCAATTCTGTGATTGATTTAAAAGTATTCCACTGTAAAGATGTAAGAACATGTTTATTCAAAAGAGTCAACATATCAGCCCACAGTTTGACCAGTTGTCGGTACACAGTTTCTCTCGGTTACGCGTTTCTTGAATGTTGGAGTGGCATTGCAGCCCCACTTCAGTTCTGAAGGGATGATTATTTAGTTAGATAGTAACGTGGAGCCCACGTAGGACACGGGGGAGAGGGGGGTCAACCCTTCACACTCAAACTACTTAATCAATCCTATCCCACAAATGTTGTCTTTGAGGCTGACGTCCCCGAGGATCAGTCACATCAGTGTAATCAGGAGTGATACAGAGAGTCTTGGGAACAAAACAAGATGTGTGATAAATAGCCATGAATTGAAATGATGACCAAAAGGCCTATAATCCATATATATATATTCATTTTTCTGTTTTGCTCTTCCAGACACTGCATTTCCAGTGCTCAGGTTCATTCACACACACAAACAATGCTCTCTGCAAAGCTGATACCCTGTAGGCCCGTGATTTCTGTAAATCTGTTACCGGGTATCAGTTAAAAGCCGAGTGAGTAATGTGTTTCTGGGTTCACAGACGTGTATGTGATAGGTTCCTCTGTTCAAACTACAGTAGTGTGCTTAGTTTCAGCAATGAAATTATGTGACGTATCCACATGCAGCAGACAATTGGAACGACAAAACATTTGGGATGTTATGATTTAATCTGTCAGAGAGGGTTGTCACAGGAGTAAATGGAGGAAAGATAGAAAGATAGAAAGACTTGGGCCCAACGGCTCAGGAGGGAAGAGAGGAATGAGAAGATGCGGCCTCCTCGTATGGTTGTTTAGAGCAGCTGAAGTGCAGATCTCACTGAAGGTCTCCCCTGAGTTTCAGCGTCTTCTTTCTCAATGAGTCTCCACTAGACAGTCATAGATACCATCTATTGGGAGCGTGGGAGGATCTGAGGAGACCTAAAGAAGAACATATTCCACTGGGTCCCATAGCTGGAAAAGCGATTGGGGCATTGTATTAAATACGCAGTACGGTGCTGAGAAACAGAACGCAAGAGGAAGAAAAATAAATTGTCATGTATACACACGGGGGCGAAGGAGGTGGAGGGGCAGCAAAATAACGAGATGAAAAAGGAGGAGTAACACGTTATTATTCAAAATATGCAGAAGGGTTTGTATGCATAAACTGTCTTCAAAAATAATTACTGATCAGAGACAAATTTGTCTCTTAAATCATAGTGAAGTTCACATGGTAATGTCACCCAACTGGTAATCCTTTATTAGTATTGTTCTGTAAGTTTTATGCATCGTTATTATGTGGAAGCAAAAAGCAGTTGGTCACCGTTTTAAGGTAACTCATCAAAATAAGTGATCAGGGGAGATATGAATACGTACTGATCAGTTCTATGTTTTGTCTGCAGCTGAAGTAATTTGTTGTGTGTTGGTCAGCTGAAAGGTCCAAAGGATGAAATAACCAATACATAGTAATCAATCATGTCTTTTTTTAAATTGGTTTTCAGAGAGATAAGTACTGGTCAACGAGAGGCACAATGAACTGTATTAGAAACACATATTCTGGGAAACTTCCCTCTGTAAGCTGTAACATGCGACTAAATCAGAATTTGCACTAAATCAGACCCTATAGTAGAGAGGAAATACAGTCGTATAGGAGACCGGGAAGAGGAAGAGGAAATGGAGGCCAACATAATAGTTAATGACATCTTCACAAACATGGCTTAAATTGTTTCATGTCACATGATGGCATATCAACCATTGTGTAGAGTTTTAGGTGCTGTGGTCGAAATGCATAGGAAGAGTGTAATAACTTTGTATGCATCATATGTGAACTTGGATGCAATAGCTTCAGTGGTTTGAACATGTTTAAGAATGCCTAATACCAGTTCTAATCCATAATAAGAATCTGTTATGTACATGACGTTCCTCACTGATGCTAATTTCAGATACTAAAAGATGAAGACTGTAATGGCTTCTAATGGAAGTGGCAGATTCCAGTTTAGTCATTATGACATTTGCTTTTTGCAATCAGATGAATAGAATTTGATTGAGTTCCCACAGATCAATACATACAATTTAAGACCCCACACGGTTTGTAGAGTGATGTACGGTGGCGGTGGACTGAGGCGTCTGAATCAGAGATATTCAGGCACTTTATTGTGGTGACAGCACATTCACATTCATGAGTCAGCTGACGATGCTCTGTAGGACTGTTTGACCAGTTAGGAATGAAAGAAAATGGTACTTATTAGTGGATATTGAACTTCAGTTTTCATTAATATAATACGCTTGAAACATGTATATTTTGGAAATGTTCTGGTAATCCAACACTTCATCCGGTTTGGACCAAAACAACCAAACTGTCAAACTGTTCAAAGGCCCCATGATGGATCTTAAGAATCAGGTCAGACTGTTTGTAAAAATATGAGTCATAAAGCAATCATAAGTATTATTTGAAGTAAAACAGTGGGATTTGTTTGATCAGAAGGAATCCTAATCCAACTATTCTGTGGTTCACTGAAATGCACTAAGATTTTATAAAACTAAACATAAGAAAAACACGTATAAATTTATCATTCAGGTCAATTTATTCCCCGAAATCAATTCAAAGATGCCTATTCAGGTATTTTCTTATACACATGAACTCCAAACACACACACAAGAGAAACATTAGCATTCCCTCGCATGCTTTGCAGTAAATATATCCACAACTCATTCCACTACAAACATATATTAACTGCTTTTTGGACATGAAATTGGCACATTCATCCCAAAAGCTGTGAGGATTTTATGTTCTATGCGTTACTTTAGGATATTTGCTTATACAAGAGTGAAAATACATTTCTTTTGACACATATGTTGAAGGAGTAGAGGAGGAGAAAAAAACTGTTGAACTGATTTCAATGTGAATTTTCTTGCCTCTAGTGTATATGTGTAATTACATGTGAATTGTACTGTAAATATGATATCTTTCACTTAATAGTTCTTAATGCATGAACAAAAACATGGCAGTTCGTAATACCAGCTAGCCTCACTGCTAACGGCATGGACAGCTTCTCTAGCATTGGCATACTTCTGCAAACGAAACCTCTAAAAAATGAAACACAAGAAATACATGGTATGAACAAAATAACGGAAACAACATAAAGTCCTCTCACAGTGGAGACGTTTCTGGTGGTTCTGTAGAGGTGTTGGTTTCTGAGTATGGCGTTGGTTCACCTGTAACCTTAAGGACGAAGCTCACACTAATCACTGCTATCGTACAGATTCCTATAGGGATTATGCCATAATTCATCCCCTATTATGGGATGGTGTCTATTGAACACCTCTCCAGAATGAAAATCCCCATTCACAGGGCAAAACTGTGTCATCTTGCACAGCTTTCCCAATCCCCATATCTGAACTTATCTGAGGGTTTGTGGGACATTTCAAACCAGTACCTGATACTGTGTTTTAGGAAACCATCAGCAACGCATTCAATCATCCCTGAATCATCACTCGTTCAGTACAGTCCACATGGAGTAATTTAACTTGAGAACAAAGGGGATAAGTGCATGATGGTGTTTGCCTCGTTAGAATGGCCTGATAATTAGAAGATAAATGAGAACTTCTCTCTCCAACCTCAACCAGTACTGTCAATGTGCCCTTGAGCAAAGCCACTTAACCCCCAGATGCCCCAGTGGAGCTGCTCAGTACCTCACATCAAAAGACCATATTTGCACTCTGATCCCAGATGTGAATGAGTTGAACGGTGTGAGTGTGAAGAAGGGCATCGCTAGAGAAAAGCATTTAAGTAGTAGATGACCTTTTCTTGATATTGATGCATAACCAGACAATACCACCATCAGCAGATAAACTATAACAACAGTACTTTTGACAGCTTTTCCTGTCACACTCAGTATTTTCTCAGTTCCACAACTCTCTCTGTAGGAAACGGACCCAATATCTAACACATTTAAGCTGTTTAGGTGACTCACGGTGACCCAACAAACCATTTGATGTTTGGAAAGCATCATTTCAGTTACCATTCCACACCCAGTTGGGCTCTCATCCGGTCACAGTCACAACCCCATGGTACCGTATCCTCTAACATCATTGTCATCATTGTGCCATCATGTTAGGGCATTTCATCCTGGATTACACCGCTCCCAAACCGAAATATATGCATAATAGGATGAAAAACTGAGAACACAAACGGTTATGTTAGTTATTAATAGCGCTGAAGCTGATATCTAAGGGAATGGTGGACCACAGACATGCCAGAAAATCTCCTCCACCGAACACCAGTACAGAGCTGCCGGACTCCTCGTGTTGGAAGAGTTTGTGTTGGTGCCTTCGTTATGTTGTATGCCCTGTAGGTTTTGTTTTGCATGACCTAAGTTTTGAAAGGTTTATTTTCATATTTTTCTATTCCACACCATCAGTTTCATCTCCACAGCCAGGAAAAGAAAGATCCTGTGTTTACATGCTCAAATTGCACTTGTTTTACAGCCAGCTCAATAAATCTTGTGAAACTGTACGTAAAACTGGAGGAAAAACTTAAAACATAGGATGTACACTAAATGATTCACGTGAGTCATGAGTATGAACCTCTATGAAATATACTTACTGTAAATCCCTTAATTTGGAATCGATGCACAAAGTGCATGTTGTAGTTTTATCAGGTTCAGCATAAGCATTAACATCAACCGCCCTTCAACTACAAAGGATGTAAAGGATGTTCCCCGGTAGCATCTGAACGTAAAGCCATGTGATTGCACACTGAGTGGGTGTTCTCTGCATTTTCTCTTTAATAAGTTGCCTCTGGTTATGGTCTGTTGATTATTGTATGATGATACTTGCAAGAAGCTGTGCTGATTCCCAGTTATCCATCAGTATACGTCCCTCTGCGAAAGAGCCTTTACCAGGGAGACGATATGATAAACCAGTAAGAAAGATGTTCCAATACTTTGAAATTGGCAAAAAAAGGAAAGAAAAACACAAAACCAACAGCCCATTTATTTTTAAATATAAATTAGTAAGTTATTTTATTCATGTATATGTTCTTTTCTGATTTATTGTATTTGTTGCGTTTGTTATGATTGTTATTCTTACTCTTGTTGTTTTATCATAAGAAGGAAATGTAATTCATCTGATATACGGCACTGGAAGAAAAAATGCATTTGGTTTTTGTACTGTAATTGTTTTGTTCACATTGGGCGCTTATTTAATTCAGTTGTTTAATAAGGTGTTTCCGTCGGAGTATCACTACTCACGGAATCAACATTTGTGTAGTATGAAGTTGTATTTTTTTTGTCAGTGCAAATTAATGTTATGGTGTCAATCAGCTTTTTTAGGTGTTTGAACAAGATGTGTTTTTTACAAATACAAAGTGTTCAAGTATGTGGTATAAAAAGGGTTCATTCAAACAACAGACTTTTTACAAATAAAGGCTTATACAGTAAAGAATGCTAATGTCTTTCGTTTGCCCTTTGAGGACTAATATACTACACTGTTTCATTACATTTTCTATTCACTTATTTTGACACATTAGTCCCCAAAAGGTAAATAGCATAATGTTGCAAAATAAGAGGATAAAATCAGGTATTTATCCAGGTTGTTGTCAGAGTTCTCACCTCTTAAATGGTGTTTTGCTTTTGATGAGGACTGTTGGATACGAAGACAAACAAACACTAACAAATTTTAAACAACAAACAAACAAACTCAAGAGTGTCTTCTTTTAATTTGATTACAAAACATTGCGCGTTTATGAGAATATACCTCCTTTCATACCCTATTTCCTGAATAAAGACGCAAAGTGACTCCGGCTGAGAAGTGTAATATTTGCCCCTTTTTCAATTCAGGCACCATAAGTAGCAATTGTTTACATTGTTGGCAAATATAAAATAAGAAAAAAAGATATACTACAGTTCAGACAATGTGTCTCCATGGTCCATTTGAGGCAGTTTACATCATATCTCTAGTTTGAGTGCAGTAATAGATTATGAATTCCCTTTGTCAGAAGGTGTCTGTGGTCCAGTGGACGTGAGGATGTGTAAGATACTGTAGTGTTGGTTCTCTCTGGATGTTCTTTCTGGAAGAATTCATGGCCTTGAAGAGTAGTAAACAACATTAAAGTAGTGAACAGGACACAGGACGTGCAGAACATGATCACTGAACTTGGCAATTATTGACTTCATCAGGACTGTAGAACTGAGAGAGTTTCTAAATGTTATATTCCAGGGATTTTCAAAGTCTGAGACTGTGTTCTCCCCTCAGACGAAGCGTGGAAAAAGGTGCCCCCCTCACAATTAGTTTACTTGCTTAGTTTCGCTCAATTCCTGGATGTCTATGGGATCATGATTATGTTATTTGCTCCCATAGACACTCAACAATAGATCCAAGACAGCCTAATACTGCGGTTTGACATAACTTTAGACTACACCAAATACATAGAAAAAAGCTCTGTCCTAAGACATTTATTAGTTTCTGAAGTGGGGGAAACAGTACAAATTCCCCCAAACTACTGTATCTCTGAACTCTGTCTTTAACCAAATCACACACATTTAGTCTATTCTATGTGATCTTTTGATAACTAATGTAATATTTTTTTCACTTCCATTCACTGAGCCTCCTCTGAAACTGTTTGGACCCCCGGGGAGACCGCCTCCCACTTTGAAAACCTCTGTTATATCCCATATACAGTACTCTTCCATATACAATTCAATGATTACATAGACTCATGGCATTACAGGTTGGGGGCCTTTGGGTGGGGTCCTCTGCCCCACTTATGATGTGAAACAACAACCTGATTAAAGGGATAACGTGGTGGTTCGTCACACTTTCGAGGTTTTTATATGCTATTTGCACAAGAGGGCATTGCGCGTTAAATTTATCGTCCTATTTTCAACTGGTTGAGAATTCCCCCCCTCAACTATGTCACAGGAGGTTAACCACTCCCCTGTCCACGCTGGTTGGTGGATATAGGGGAGTGGAAGATTCTGAAACATTCCCACGGTGGTCCATCTGTATCCCTCAGTCATAAATGTTTTGCTGACAGGTGGTGTGTTTGGTTAACGGAGCGAACTGAGCCAAGCGGCCGTCAAAGCTCAGGCCGAGTAACTTTATTGACTGGTATTGTAGATAAAGCGTCTGTTGGCCCGTTGACTCTTCTCCCTGTTGTTTGTACACGTGTTTCGTGTACAAACTTTTAAACTGACCGTTGTTGATCTAAAATTGAGACAGATTCAGCAACTGTGCGGCTTATTTCGCACTTCAAATGTTTTCAGAAACAAGTTGGCCTGTATTGAAATCCACGAGCAGCAGATGCCAAAGGACAGGCACACGAGTGAGAGCGTTCGTCTAATCAGGTGCAGCCAGGCACACGAGTGAGAGCGTTCGTCCAATCAGGTGCAGCCAGGAAGTGTTTTCACGGCCTGTCAATCACACTGACTCATACTGACAGTTGACTCATTCACACACCCATTTAAAGTCCATTTTTAGAATGGGAAAATAAAAAAAGTGAGTGAATAAAAAGGAGTTTTATAGTAGCTACTTAAAAATGACTGAATAACAACATTGGTGGACACATTCACTTTGATATTACATAAAGATAACTGACGTGTCCCATTCAACCGCCATGTTAACCCTTTAAGTTGTCTTTAGCCAAAATCAACATACAGCAAAATGTACTACTATTTTTTTTGCAGCAGTGTAATAGTCTTAATGAGTCCTCAGTCTGAGTGTTGATTAAGGATTCATAAGCAGTGACAGTCATGGACACTAATGTCATCAGGAGTAAGACACGACGGGGTCATGTGTAAACGGGGTCATGTGTAAACGGGGTCATGTGTGAACGGGGTCATGTGTGAACGGGGTCATGTGTAAACGGGGTCATGTGTAAACGGGGTCATGTGTAAACGGGGTCATGTGTGAACGGGGTCATGTGTAAACGGGGTCATGTGTGAACGGGGTCATGTGTGAACGGGGTCATGTGTGAACGGGGTCATGTGTGAACGGGGTCATGTGTAAACGGGGTCATGTGTGAACGGGGTCATGTGTAAACGGGGTCATGTGTAAACGGGGTCATGTGTAAACGGGGTCATGTGTAAACGGGGTCATGTGTAAACGGGGTCATGGGTAAACGGGGGCATGTGTAAACGGGGTCATGTGTAAACGAGGTCATG